>CM069312.1:12630000-12792500 GCA_035609425.1 Epinephelus awoara
AGCAGTCGCACTCAGGTGGGCACCAAAACAACCAGACATATTGTTTGGGTTAAACATGAGCATGTTACAGTCCTGGAGGATTATTAATGTGCACCTCCTCCTCTGACTGCCCAGTAGTAGCTTACCTGGACAACCAAGCCATGGTGGCACACAGGTATGTGGCGTGTCAGAGGAGAAACGAGCTGTTCACATTTCTCTCTTTGTGGCAGGTAACGGTCCACAAACCTCACCACACTTTAGGGACTGTTCTTTACTTATGAAGGGACTGTTCTGAACTTGTCAGAGGAGGAGGGTGGCTGGTTGATTTTTATTTCATTTATTCATTTTATTTTGATCCCCCCTATGTTAATCACTTATTAATGCTGTTTTTGAAGTATGAATAAGTCAGTAAGTAATTTATTCCATTGAAATATCAGTGATGTATCATAGAAAAGTGATTTATCTTTTTATAAATGACAAACGGCACATCTGCCTCATTTTTGCTGTGGTATCGTGATACTACTTAGAGCCATGACACTTTCACTGGTATCGTACCGTGGGTCCCAATTTTGGTACCGTGACAACACTAGATGTCACAACCATTCCATTCGGAGTTGCACAGTATGGCGTTTGTGTGGCGAGTTTGTGGGTGCCGCTTAAAAAAGTGCTCCCCACTTTTGGGAGTGGGGGAACACTGCTCTCTCAGAGGCCCAAAGTGTTCCCCTACTTCTAATTTTACAAATTAAGCACTGGAAAGCACCCTAAGATTTTACTATTTTGTGACGTCTAATAAACTTAACAATTTATTAATTGAACAAATGCCTGCAAGTTACAGCCCTAAAACTTTGCTTAAAATTTTGTTACTTTTAGAAGTTATCATTTGTCACCCCGTCTCTCCTCTCCTCTCTTTTCCTTCCCTCCTCTCCTTTATGTTTAAACATTCTGAACACAAAGACCCAGACCCAGCAGGGAGGGACAGGGGGACGACCTTGGCACCACACCCAGCTGAGGTGAGGGGCTGCTGGGGTAGAGAGGGAGACAGGAGGGCCCGGTCTCCGTGGAGGACAGACAGGGTGAGAGGAATACAGGGTGATTAAGAGACGGAGGGAAAGAAAACAACAAAAAGAGAGATAGAGGACGGGAAAAGGAGAAAAGGACACAAGGGGGAGAAGAAGTGTGAAAGGAGAAAGAGGAAGAGTGAGGATAGGGAAAGGTGCATCAAGTGCACAGCAAGAGAGAAACCGAAAATTAGGGAAAGAGACAGTTAAGATGAGCAGGCAAAAGGCGAACCAGATTCAAAGAGAAAAACCTAAAAATGAAACAAAGACAGACACAGACAGAAGAAAAGAAGGAACGAGAGAGAGAGGGAGAGACAGATATGTATTTCTATATAAAGTGTCCAGATGTGACCTCCTCAGAGGGGGTCCAGCCTCGTGGCTCAACACTCATTAATAAGGTCACACAGAGGTGAGACAGACGGCTGACTCACTACATTTCAACAAAAACAACAAGAGGAGGAGGGACACAAGATCATCAGGTTTATACCAGCTCTTTATATACTGAGCGGTTCTCTTTTTGATGTGTTTTTATAATATATAACAGCATTCCAACAGGATTAAAAATAGTGACCTCTGAAACAGGATTTTTAGGTCAATGTTGATACAAACTACAGCCTGAGTAATACATTAGTGGCTGACATTCATGGATATAATTTTAGAAATTTGTTTTAATGTTTTTATACTGTCTACATTCACATTTACTGTATCATATTCACTGTAATTTGTAGTGTTTGCAAATGTTGTATCTTGTTCATTGAATACATGTAGAAAGAAAAATACAAAAAACTGAACACTGTGATTCTGGCAGCAGTTAGCGTTGAATCTTTGTGTTGACCAGCAACCCCGGGTGCAAACAATCTTGATAGTTGGGTTGCCATGTTCCTAACAAAGCTGGCTGTTTTTTAAGGGAGTATTTTTGTGACCTGTTACAGTGTTTGCACAGGGGATAGTGCCACAAAAAGCAGCTGTTTTTTACCCAGACATTGCTGCATTTTCAGCGGCTTTTTAGCCAACAAACATGTTTTTGTTGTTGTTGTTGTTGTTGTTTTAGAAACCTGTTATTGTTTGCACTGGGTAAAGTGCCACCAACAGCAGTTGTTTTTTACTGAGACATCACTGCTTTTCCAGCGGCTCTTTTCAGCCAACAAAGGTGGTTTTATTTAATGACCTGTTACTGTGTTTCCACTGGGGATAATGCAACCACCAGCAGTTGTATTTCCAGAGGCTTTTATTTTTGAGTTGTCTTTTTTTTTAAGTAAGTTGCTGCTGTGTTTTTAACGGGAATAGTGCCACAGAAAAAGGTTGTATTTTACTGAGACATTACTGCGTTTTTAGCTGCAATAGTGCCACCAAAAGTAGGTACTTTAAGCCAAGACATAATCTTGTAGACACTTAAAATGGCAACATCTGTGCTGGTGACTGGGTTGGCTATGCTAACACTCCATCCCTGCTTCCAGTCTTTGTGCTAAGTCAGGATAAATGCATACTGGAAGCACAGAGATGAAAGTCCTTGTCTGGTTGGATGTTGATCGAATAATACAAACAAGAGAATTCTCCTTTTAGATGCCCTTTCAAAGCAATAAACCCTTAACAGTCTGAGAGACTGCTTCCTGATGATCAGTGAAAAACTGAGTCTGGATCCAAAAATAGTAACAACTGTGCAGCAGAGCAACTTTTGTGGGAACATGCTCTGTGTCCTGTCACCTTTTCTTGGACAAATCAAGTTTTTAAGATACAGAATTAAAGCAGTGGAAGCTGCTGCTGTGCATCAGAATCAGACTGAAGCTACATCAGATCGTTTATTTATAACAGAACAGAATGTGCTTACAAGCTGAAACCACTGAGCTTCTCATTTACCATGTAGGTGACAGTTACGGGGGCAGGGGGAGGGGGGGCTCAGGGTGGTGCACCTGCTCTGCGAAGCAACAACACACAGGTAGACACACACACACACATACACACACACACACACACATACTGTATAACCACATATACACATACATGAAAGCTCGAATCACATAATACCTCAACATTGTAACACACAAGAACACACTCATTTACACAAAGAACACACACACACACACCCCTACATCTAACCACATGAAAACCACATTCATAAAGAAGCTTACATCACACACTCAGACACTGACACAGTAACCTGCCAACTTGCACAGAAACACACACACACTGGCTTCACAAATTCACAGACAGACCCAATAATCATTAAAACACACACACGAAGACACACATTCATGCATCACACAACTGCAGATGTACTTATATAAACATATATGTAAGTGCAAGTCCACATTTACACACATCTATGCATAAAACACACACAAATCTTCTGATTGCTTTTCTGTGTGTGTGTGTGTGTGTGTGTGTGTGTGTGTGTGTGTGTGTGTGTATGTCGGCAGATTAATCTAGTGGGGTCGCTGAGATGACACTAATCCCTTCGCTGATTATCTAGAGCATAACATCTCTCTAATCTGATAGTGGGGGGGGGGGGGGGGGGGGGGGGGGGGGTTAAGAAAGACAGACAAGGTTAGAGAGGGGGAGAGAGTGAGAGGCTGCCTTCACACTCAACATGTTCAGGTTGGGTTCATTAAACTCTGCAGTGTTTCTTTCAGGGGGGACAGGGAGAGTTCACTTCAGGTGAGAATGATTACAAAGTCTCACACCTGAAAATAATCTGACTACAATTAATTACAGAAGAAAAATATTCTTATGCTTGAAACAGCTTGAAAGAACTATATGACATCCAGACTGATGCTTCCTGCTCAGATGTTAAGGGAACGTGTCCTAGGTGCTTAGATCACAGTATAAAGGCTATTTGCTTTGATGACTTATTACTAAAACTATGCAATGAGTACTTTCCTCTTGTAGGAGTCTTTTAACTTAAACTCTGATGAAACATCGACTCTGATGCATTAGCTTTTTAATCAGCAATAGAGATGTTTGTTTTTGTTGTTATCAGTGTATGGCTGCAGGATTATAGCCAAAATGATAATTATGATTATTCTGATCAATGTTTAGATCACAATTATTTTTCACAATTACAACGGACAAAATATTCCTATCGGGCTTTTACATTTAAATAAATGGAGCACTGACTTCACCTCCATGTTGTGCTAAATTACTGATAAGAGAACAAATGTTTGCATAAAAAAAGGAAAAAAAAATACTCTTCTTCACCTGAATTTGGTGCATCTCCTTAAGGCAAAATATAAATAATGAATGAATGGATGAATGAATTAACCTTATTTATGGAGCACCTTTCATGCACAATATGCAGCACAATTCAGCGGCAGAGACAAACAGCAAATAAATAAAGCCATATAATTATACAACACTTATTCAAGGAGAAATGAGAAGAATAAATAAATTAATAAATCAATCCATTAATTGACCAAATAATTAATAAATACATAATAAAAATATTTAAACAGATAGCTGGTAGTTAGAGGCTATATAATAAAAAGGTATGTTTTGAGTCGTCGTTTAAAACTTTAAAAACTTATGATTACACATGCCTCAAAGAGAAGACTGAGGGACTGATTGTGACTCTTGTTGCAAAGAAACACTCATAACTGTATGTAGCATGTAGACCTACTTATTACACTGATATCTAAACCAAACATCACAGTAGGCTATGATATAATTCATCTGACTAAAGTAGATCCCAGTATACACTGCAGAGTGATTTACTATGTTCTGTAGTTTTTTTGCACAAATAAGACATGGATTAATTAAATAGTAAAAGAGTCTATAAACCAACAAATGTACATTAATTAAAACAAAAACAGGGCAACTGAATGCTTTCATTCACATGGCGGGTATTGAATGAAGTAGCATAAAAAGGTATCAAATGAAATACTCTATTGGTATTGGTATCGCTTTAAAAGCCCAAACATACTAAGCCAACATCAAAGAACAACCGAAAAACCATATTCACCCTGCACAAATGAACAATAACAAAAACAATGGTTTCAGCAAAAGAGATCAATGGCTTTAACATAATCTTACCTTATAAACAAGTTTGTTTCAATCTCACACCCTCATGACTTCAGCCAATTGTTTACTTTCCTCACTTCCATTTCTCTTCTCTTGCATTGAGCTGAACTGCTAATCAGAGTGATTTTATCCACCAACGTCCCCAACACTAATTTAACATGCTGAATCACCTGGAAAAAAAGCCATTGAGGGCCAACAGTGTAGGACACACCGCAAAAACTAAAGTGCCCAGTGACCTGACATTAACCAGTGGCCGACCCTCAGTTTGGTGTGTCAGTGCATTAAGGGTTTTGGTATCGGTACTGGTAGCACATTTACCCAGCCCAACCAACCAACCAACCAACCATTTAGCAAAACCATAATGACCAATCATGCTCTAGCAACTACTGCAACTTACTGAAAATCCATTTCAACCTTTAAGCCATGACATAGTACCCACCTATCCACAGCCTCCCAACTGACCCAACCAACCTGTCTAAGTAACTTTTGTCTGGTTTGAGAGGGTAACATATTTTTTTCATAATGTTCTTTATCTCAACTGCCTCAGGCTGTCAACACTGGTGAAAGTCAAGGCTGTGCATCAAGTAAAAACTTTATGAATATTTTCTCCTCACCCATTTGTGTGACCAACGTTTGTAGTAAGTAGTAAAGTTGGGTCGCTCTCTGGCACTTAGAACAAACCATCACTGATATCAATGAAAGCTCTGTGGTTTTAGCACTGATACCCAAATGCTACATTTTCCATCAGGGCGCGCAGAAAAAGAGGAAAAGCCAACAGACATAGGAGACAATGTGATTTACCCAGATCAGAACAGTCACAGGTAGAAAGTGAAGAGGATGTGCGTGTGTGTGTTCCATATCCTTGGCTGTCTCTGTCTCTTAGTGTTATCATTATCAAAGTAAATTGCGGCTCCCGTGTGCCAGATGAAGAATACAATATTTCCATTTCTGACTCTGCGTCGCCTCTTCCCTCTCTGCCTCTGCAGCTACATACCATAATCACAACACTGTCACAACACATCGCACATACTATGGATCATTCCAGCAGAGAGGCACAAATCTGAAGTTTTGCATTTCTTTTCTTTTGTTTTATTTTATTCATTTATTTCATAGTCTGCAGTGTGGATTCACAAGTAAGTAGACTGTCACAAGAATTAGCTACATTTCTAAAATTAGATTTTTTTGTTTGTTTCTTTTTTGTTTCAGCTGATCTGAGTTAGAACAAGGTACTTTTCAAAGAGGAACTCACTTAACATGTGTTAGCACAAATGAAAACTTTCTTCTAAAACCCAACGTTTTGGGGATACAACCAAAACATCTTATGGACTGTGCCTTTTTCCCTGGTTTACAAAAAAACCCATCTTGCCGAAAGTGAAGTTTAAACATTTATATTGCCCCCTGGTAGCTGGTTGCAGTATAGGTCCCCCCATGTTAGCAGATGGGACACGGGCCAAAGTAATAACTCAAGTTCACGTCAAATAAATTTTTTCCAAAGACGGTTTCTGTCATTTTCACAGTTCTTATCACTCTAGTGTATGTTCAAGTGTTCATTTTTCTGATAAGCTTAGTTTTGATTAGATATTTGATTTGATTTGATTAGATATTCTTTATAATATAAAGAAAGGGGGTAGACGTCATGATTGACAGCTGTATGTGTCAACCAGTGTGCTTGCACTTGGACGGACAGGTGTATGGGCTGTGACTCCACACTACAGAGATCGCTGTGCAGATTCTAGCTCTAAATGACGTCACCAGCATAAGATTGCAATGGTTGTATCCAGGACGTACTGGCGTCATTTTTGTACTGAGGGAGGAAGTGGAGACTTTGTTCATGTTTACAAAGCCTTCCCTGAAGAGTTAAGGTTTTTTTAGCAGCCGGTACACTTTAGCAGCGGTATGAGATGCGCCGGGCTGGGGCATTTTTTGATGCTCTAAACAACTGCTATAGTATGAATAGCAAGGGAGTATGCATAGGGTGGATGGGAGAGGAGGTGGATGGGCCCAACAAGCACAGGACTTTGACCCTGTTTGTACACTGTTTATGTCCCATGCGAAACTAAAAGTCAATTGAGTTATGTTAAAAATAATGCAGTGTGTAGCATAATACAAAGTTACATTACATTAGTAACAGACATACTTATTTTAAGACAAACCATCTTGTTGTTTTTTTTTAACCCTAACCACGTACTTCTGTTGCCTAAACCTTGAAAGTAAACCTTAAAACTACTTTTTTTTTTTTTAACCATAGTTTACTTTTAAACGGGACTTTGTGCATTCATTTTCTGTAACATGCAAATTCCGCACAGAAGGACTCCACCAACCTGGGGCTCGAACGGAAACCCTCTTGCTGTGAGGCGACAATGCTAACCAAACAAACTTACATCTTTGCTTTTTTGGAACCTTAACCACGTACTTCTGTTGTCTAAACCTTGAAAGTAAACCTCAAAACACACAAAAGTGAAAATGTGTTTGTTCTTTTCAAGGTGTCCATAAACTTTTAGCCTTAGACTGTATCCACAACTATGGTCCGATGACTGGCTGGTAGTAGTCTTTACATCTCTCTCAAAACACACATCTAAAATACCTCACAATCCCCCCAAAAAGTGCTTAGACACAACTGCGTTTACTCTTGTGGCTTCAGAATGAAGGGTTCAAGATCATGTGTTTCACAAGAGAAAGAGTGAAAAACCAACAAATGACAGGAAGAGAGCAGGTAGAGCCAGAGAGCTGAGAGCTGACGTCTTCCATATTTGATGCATCCAGTCAAAGGTAATTAAGCTGTGAGCGTGTGTGTGTGTGTGTGTGTGTGTGTGTGTGTGAGAGGCAGATTATCTGTGTCAGTGGCCATTTGCTCACAACTGGCGCCACATCGGAGAGAGCCAGAGGCAGAGAGCATCATGGGTAAATGAGCACACACTGCCTAGCATTTTCCACACAGCGGGCCGAGGGAGAGAGAGAAATTGCATGCCAGATGACCTGTCTCCTCCAGTGTACGATAGTGTTTCACTAATTCTCTGCACACACACACACACACACACACACACACACACACACACACACACACACACACACACACACACACACTCTCTCTCTCTCTCTCTCTCACACACACACCATCAGATCAAAACCCAGCAAAGCAGTGAATCCAAACTTTTTTTTTTTTTTTGGTAAAATAATGCAACACCCATACATACACACACATACAGTCTGTGGTGTACCTGTTAGCCTGCTGGAGTTGGCGTACGGAGGTGACAGGCTGTCATGTGACGCCATGTACTGCGACCCATCTGCATAACTCTGGAAAGAGACAGACAACATTTATATTATTTTATTATATGTACTTTTCATGACTGTGACAGGAGCAGAAGTTATTATCATAATAATTTCAACGGTACAGGCAACAGCATATCAAGAGTAGTACTATCTGCGGTGATATTAGTACTAACAGTAGTAAGACATGGCCTCGTCTGTGTCTTGTAATACAGAAAATCCAAAATTCTGGGAAATATGTTTACTTGCTTTGTTGCCAAGAGATGAGAAGATTGACATCCCCCTCATATCTAAGCACTTAATGAAGATACAGACAGCAGGCAGTCAATTTAGTATAGCATAGAAACTGAAAGCAGGGGGGACAGCCAGCCTCCAGCACATAAGATATAATGAAATATAATATGTTATCAGTGAGCTTTAGAGGTGCGGTTAGGCTCTTTTTACCTTTGGACAGAGTAAGGCTTACAGTGATAGTTGTATCTATTTTCTCATCTAACCCTCAGTAAGAAGACAAATAAGAGTATTTTTCACAATATTGACACATTAATTAAGTATTTCTGGGCAATTTTAAAGTCTTTATTTCAGACAGTAGGTAGATTTTTGGAGCTGGTTGAGGACAGAGACAAGGACTGGTGTGTGTGTGTGTGTGTGTGTGTGTGTGTGAATATTAAAAGGGAGTGTGACAGAGAGAGGGGAAGAGACAGTGGAAGGTGGACTATTGCATGCTTGTTTTGTCATTTTCTGATCCGCCAACCCAAACCCTTGATATTTTTCGTAAGCTTACCGATCAACTTGCTGGTCAACCCACAGGACTCGCTGGTTGTGAGTGAACCCGCACATAAAGCGAGATTTATACTTCTACTTCGAATCAACGCAGAAGCCTGACATGTACCTCCCCAGAAATGTAACTACACGTTGCGCCGACGCAGACCTCCTCTATTTTTGTAAGCTGAACAGCACGTGACAGAAACCTCTGCCACTGACTAGTGTTTTGGAGGTGCAACTGCAGAGTGACACAGACACACCACCGCATTATAGCAAGTATAAATGCTCACAATGGCGTAGACTTGGCATAGAGGCAACACGTAGCTGACAACTACTCAGCATGTAGTAGCAGTTCTAATGGTAGTATTGGCAATAACAGTAACATTAAAAATGCTAAAAGCAATTGCATTTAACAGTAATTAAGGTAAAGAAAGTATAATAGTAGAGTTGTTGTTATCTACCTTGGAAGAACGACTTCCACTTGCCCATGACCCTGCGCCCGTTCTCTCCTCCATATCTGCAAGAAGAGAAAAAGAGAGAAATTTAAATGACAAGAAACACATAGCTATACAGTTTAGGAAAGTAGAACTGAGACGTAATAATCCAAAGTAAGAAAGAATTTTGCAATACAGTTTGGGAAAATAAGAGATCCTGAAAATTCAGTTCCTTTATGTAATGCAAGAAGTTTATACTTCAAGGATGAAGAAGTACAAAGATACAATACTGTCATCATCAATACTAACAAATAAAAGTAAAAAATTCTCCCTTTTAACAAAAGGAGGGAATACAAAAATCCATCTTGCAATTATTGTACTTGATGTTTCAAACCAGTTTTTTATTTATCATATAACGCTTACTGAGAGGCTGCTGAAGTAAACATATTTAGTCCGCAGATCCACATTTTAATCGCTCAAACAATCATGTGAGCGATCACCACTTTCATTACACCACTTCCAACACTTAACACTACATATAATATTACTGTGCAGTGTCTATAATCAACTACTGCAGAGTAGATCATTCTCTCTCCACTCTCCATGCCATTAAACATTATTGATTATGATTGTAGAGCCTTTAATGTGTCTTTGTTTAATGTAATGGTCCTTTAAGCCTTCTGCCAACCAATAATCCTCCCCTGTAATTACACTGCATCCATCATGCCATATCTGTCGAAGGTCAGCCTGATGCCTGAGAGGTCACAGGTCACCTGGTAATGGTACTGGATGGAAAGTCAGGGGATCACTGAAGTTATTGCAATTAATTCTGAAGGGGACATGAATGTCTATACAAAATGAACGGCAATCCCTCCAATACAGACATTTCATTAAAACGCATAGGTGTTAACCTCATGGTGGCGCTAGAGGACAACTCAGGGGATCATGAAAGTCAGTAGGCTTCATCCTTGGGGGACAATGAATGTCAGTATTCAACTGCATGTCAATAGTTGTTAAAATATTTCACTCAGGACCATAATGGTGGATTGACTGGCATATTTAACCACAACCAACCTAAGCTTAATAAACACAGTAATAAAGTTCAGTGCTCTTACAACAAGGGTAAAGATCTGGAAGGACAAATTACAAAATGTGTGACTTTGACACAGGATCCAGCAAATCACATCCTCCTACATCTCCAATCCATTTTCCAGAAGAAAATGTGGGCACTATACATTTCTGCAAACCACCAATTTCTTACATTTGCATGTTTTACACCCATCATATGACATAACATAACATAACATAACATTTCAAAAGTGATGTAGTGTATAAGTTGACTGCCAGTGGGAAGTTGACTGGATGATGGATGGTGGGTCACCAGACCTACAAATAACAAAATCAGTCGTGATCTAGCAAGTCATTTCAGTTTCTCCAGCAGCTTTTTGGGCACTAAACTTGGTTGCTTTTTAGCAGCCTATTGGAAATAGCACCAAGAAAAGCTGTTGCTTTTACCAAGACATTGTTGCGTTTCCTGCTTGGAAAGTGGTACAAAATGTGATTATTCTTTCTAGAGACAGTGCTGCTTTTCCAGCAAGGTATTTTGAGCCAAAACATGATCTTTTTCTAGCCATAATCATGTGGTTTTGTGCCTAAACCTAACCACACATTAACCACAACATTGTTGAAATGTAAAGTTTCTGCTACATAATAACACACACATCTAAAGTACTAGTGGTTTGCACAAATGGACAATACCAACATCTGGCAGTTGGGTTGACATCTAATACCAACAATGACCACAATCCTTTTTCTTTTTTTTTAACCAGAACAAAGTATTTATAGTTTTCAAAAATTTCATTAACGACACTGGTGGCTGATCAGAAAACAGTCATATGAATCCTTTTTGTACGAGCCATGTGACACTGACAGACCACCTGTTTTATTTTATTTTATTTTATTTATTTAACCTTTATTTAACTAGGAAGTGCCATTGAGATGGAAAGTCCCTTCTAAAAGAGAGACCTGGGCAAGGTAGCAGCCAATCAGAACACATTCAAAATGCAACAAATACAAGATCAGGGTCCGACGTTAAGGTTTTTTCGTACTTGCCCTGCCGGGCAAGACTGTGCATGACTGGGGATATATCTCGTTTCTTGTTTTGATTCATGTCCCTTATTTTTTAAGTCTGAAATATCTACCAGCTCTTTTGCCAATGCCAGTGGTCAGGGTCACTGACAGGAGCATTCACCACATAGCCTACCAACATAGCCTACATATCTTTCATTATATAATTATTTATATGCCTCTATGTATATTTTTACATAAATCCCCAATATTTAATTTGCCTTTAAAAAAAATCCTCTTCCTTCATTTAATTTGACAATGTTTATTGTATTGTATTATATGTATTAATTCTCTAAGTTCTAGTTCTAGTTTTTTAATGTGTGTTCAATTTATTAAAAGAAAAAAACAAAAAAACATTTTGGTAAACCCTGCAGCAAAGTGAACCCTCTTCCTCAGAGAGGATCTTTGCCTCCCAGTTTGTTCCTGGCGGCAGAGCAGAGTGAACCGTCTTTCTTCTCAGAGGATCTTTGTCCCACGAGAGCAGGCAGCATGCTCTCTGTGTCTGCATTTAAAACAACTTTCGCTGGCGATTTCACAGTCACGAGCACATGAAGCACATTATGATCCTCTGTAAAAGTTTCTGTGTGGTACATGAGCTAACGTTAGCGGCTAAGGACTGAGAGGCTGTCCGGTATGTGTGTGTCTGAGTCCGTGCTGCTTGCCCGATCGGGCATGTCTGCGCGGGGTCTGCTGGCCCGCCGGCTATTTTTACTTGCCCCGGGAATTCGGGGACAACTGTTAATGTCGGACCCTGAAGATATAACACAAAAATCCATTATAAAACAACTATTCACACACAGTGGCCTCTTAGGAAAAACAAGCACATGTCTCCATCACCACATTCTTTATGATGCCTCAATTTTCCCCAGATCAATTAAAACTTAGGGTGCATTATAAAGCAACCACTTGGAGGAGCATAGCTGGTAACTACCAGAGTTGACACACAGAAAGGAGCAAAGGTAAGTTGTAAGTTTGCCCAATATTGCTTTATAGATAAAAATATACCAGTGCTGTTGTCTGTGAGTGGTCAATGACCAACCCACTAAATCATAAAGGTAAACTGGATGCACAAAAGTCCAAACACACACTGACATCAACAGAGAAAGACAGGAAGGGATGTGTTTTGTACATGACAGGTAGATCAGTTCATCCAGGTCGACTGAAATGTGCAAACACAGCTCTTGCTTACAGCACACACACACACACACACACACACACACACACACATGCTCGCAGTCGTCTCATGTATTGTAGTGCTCAAATCTCTCCTCAATAGGCTCTCCATTGTGTCAGTGTGTGTATAGTGAGCAGCTTACATTCATTGTCGAGTCATTTGGAATGTCAGCTTATCTGTGTTTGAGTGTGTTTGAGTGAGTGTGTGTGTGTGTGTGTGTGTGTGTGTGTTGATGTTAGTACAATAGAAATAAACTGGTTCAGTTACAAAAAGCCTTTTGGAGTCAAACCAAAAGTCGTTCATCAACACTAGCTTTGGGCTGCATATTTGTAGACAATGATATAATATAATATAATAGAATGCACAGAACATAATTTTAGCAGGATTAATGAAGAATACGCAAAAACATCTGATGGTAAATTGGATTTCAGGAACATATATTTAAACAGCAGTAACGCATACCTCACAGTCATTTGGGATTTAAACAGCAGTAACGCATACCTCACAGTCATTTGGGTTGATAGAAGAGAAATCTAATAACCAGGCGGATTGTTCAAAAGAATCAGCTGATGAACACCTGAGTTAAGGGAACACACACTTTAACGGCACACCTGACAAGTAATTTTAAAATCTAGGGAACACACATAAGATTATGTGGATTCAGGGATTAAGCACTTAATCAGATGGATTTAGATGACCAGACGTATTTAGGGTGCAGACGGGTGATCAATTAAATTCATGAAACACACTTAATCATTTAGCTTTAGGGAACATATACTTGATCAGTTAGCTTTAGGGAACATCCACTTGATCAGTTAGCTTTAGGAACATCCACTTGATCATCTATCTTGAGGGAATATCCACTTGATCAGTTAGCTTTAGGGAGCATACACTTGATCAGTTGGCTTTAGGGAACATACACTTGATCAATTAGCTTTAGGGAACATACATTTGATCAGTTAGCTTCAGGAAGCATGCACTTGATCAGCTAGCTTTAGGGACATGCACTTGATCAGTTAGCTTTAGGGAACATACACTTGATCATTTAGATTTAGGGAACATACACTTGATCAGTTAGCTTTAGGGACATGCACTTGATCAGTTAGCTTTAGGGAGCATACACTTGATCAGCTGGCTGATCAGTGGGATTTAGGAAACAGGCACTTGAATAGGGGATTCTGGAAAAACAGCCTGGATTTATTTGGTTTAGGGAGCACAGACCTGGTTAGATAGATCTAGGGAACAAATGTTATGATCGGCCTGATATTAACATTCAAAAACAAAAAACAAAAAAAAATAATTATGGAGTACTGAAGTAATGAATGACTTGGTTCTAAATATCACTATCAAAACAAAGTTTTGGCATTTTGAGAAATAGAGCCCCTCATGCTGATCAGTATGTTCTAATATAATTTGAATATTCAAAATAAAAATACATTTTGCTGGGTTTGTATTTTATCAGATTCTGGATGTGTTACATTTACACAAACTGTACTCTTCATAACACTTTGGCAACACATATGTTTTTTTCCTGCAAATAACATCTGTCTAGAAACAGGAGAGGAGAAGAGACGGGAGGAAAACTAAATAAAAGCAGAGTAGGGGAGTTTAATGATGGCTGGTCCAGATGCAAGAGGAGTGGAAGTGAAGGTGGGGAGAAAGAGGATGAGGAGGGCAGCAATTAAAGGAAGCATCCTTCAGTACTGAAAAGTAAGAGGAGGAGAGAGATTGAAAGAGAGGGAGGAGAGAAGGAGGAGGAGGGAGAAATACATCTTGGTGTGCAGGAGTTAAAAGATGTGGAGGAGGAGGAGAGAAGGAGGAGAGAAGGAGGCGTCCATGTGTCCTGCACCTGATAAGGCCTCCGATTGAGGGCTATAAATTACACCAGAGAGAGAATTTACACACAAGCAGGAAAACACACTCTTAAAAGCACACATACACATCTCTCTCTCTCTCTCTCTCTCTCTCTCTCTCACACACACACACACACACACACACACACACACACACACACACACGTGCACAGTGCAGGTCATCTATCATCAGTTAATGAACTTAGACTGACAGACAGCTCCATGTCTCTCACACTGATCCTATTAAGACCTGCTTGACACAAAACAGACTCCTATTAATACAGTTACCCTCTGTGTGTGTGTGTGTGTGTGTGTGTGTGTGTGTGTGTGTGTGTGTGTGTGTGTGTGTGTGTGTGTGAGTGAGTGCGTGTGATCACTGAGGACAAAAACAGGCCTGTAACTGAGTATGACCATTGAGCCGCTCTTTGTATTATTATAAATGAGATGTTTGTGTGTGTGTGTGTGTGTGTGTGTGTGTGTGTGTGTGTGTTTGTGTGTGTGTGTGTTCAGTGAAGCTTGTCTATGAAGACAGAAAAAAAATCAGGAATTGTATTTGTTATTCTGCTGGTACAGTGCAAGGGCAGATATCTCATCTCACTGTTGGTCGAAGAGAATAAACATAACATTTTCTCCTGAGGGGAAGGGGACACCAAAGGTGACGCCAAAAGTATTGTAACTATTACTGTACTATTAGATTCCTTGTGATGCAGATTTTATTGCGGACAAAAACATTACGGTGTTTCAGAAAAAATGTTTCAAGTATCATCCTGTCAGACTCCTTCCTTCAACACCTGCAGGCATATTGTACAATAGGATGTGTGATTTGATCATAGCTCTGTGTTTCCCTTATTATTCTACAAAAATGGGCCCCCAACCAGGTCAAAAAACTTTTTAATGCCAGAAAAATTAAAAAAGATCAAATGTCCAGTCATTCATAAATCAGTTATTCGCATTTTTGGGGGCCTCTGTGTGGCACTGTTCTAAAACAATAATTTATGTGCATGTACCAGAGCACAGGAGAAGTGAGACAGTTGAAGTAAACATTACTTGAGTGCATGACAACTTGTTACATAAAGTTAAATAAAACCGAGTTTCCAAAAACTAAAGATTGACAGACATCAATCACTACTTTCAGACCTAGAGTTGTCTTGCTTTGGTTTGAATCAGGGACTAATTTTGTTACAAAATTGCGTAATTGCCTAGAGTTGGTTCGTGTTCTCACGGCAGCATTTACAAGCAGACCAGTTAAAATGCCTTGTGTGAGAAAGCTTCTCTTGATTGGTCAGAATTTCCATGTGGGAACAATCCAGGAAGTAAACAGAACGTTGAAGAAGAGTACACTTGCAAGATAAATGTGACACTTTCTAATGTCACAATGGAGGGACAACTACGCAGGTTGATTTTAGCGCTGCTCATCGTGGACTACATTGCTGTCATTGTTCATTTTAGTCAAACCATACAGTTTGAAAACGAGGCGCGGCTCCAACTAGAAAACAATGTTTTGATGCATTGGATGTGCTGAATGTGCATATTAAGGCAGTACAGGAGGAGGTGCACATTAATAATCCTCCAGGACTGTAACATGCTCATGTTTAACCCAAACAATATGTCATGTGACTGCAGTTGGTTCGGATCGAGTTCAGAACACGTTCTCACCACGAACGAACCGCACCAGAGTTCATTTGTTCACACCTGCCCACATGAACCGCCTCACGGGGCAAAGAAACTTTGGTTCAATTTAACCAAACCAAACAGGGCAGGTGTGAAAGCACCCTGCAATTTGAATGTTTTGGAATTAATTTTATAATATCAAACATATTCCTAGAGATACAGAGAGAAGAAGGGAAAATAATCTCTACTAACAGTGACAACGAGAGTGTCGGCTGACTTAAATGAACAGGGCCAATGTGGGTTACATGAATGGGCATTGACAGGACTGCGTAATATTTGGTGTATACAATAACTGTATCCTAACTGCACTGCATTCTTTAATCTTTGATAATCTGGTCATGGGTCACACACATCTCTTGTCCATGTCCAGGTGCTGTCTCACTTCCTGTTCCCCCGAGGGATGTTGGGCAGTGGACCAAACCACTGTGACGCATAATCTATTGAAACATAAAAACGCAACATAATTACATCTGTAATTATCACAAGCTCTTTCAATGCAATTATTCTAGTTGGGTTTACCTCCACGATTATTCACTTTTTAGTGATAAACTGCCAAAACAATGCCAAAATTCTCACTTTCTCATTCACCTGATGACGCACATACGTGTTTACTGTTGTTACCACATGATATTGCAAAATATCATAGATAACTTCCTTGATAGTTCCAATCACCAAGAGATGAAACCAACAGTAGTTTATCCTGCTAAAATCACATATCGATCCTACACAAAATCCTGTAACTGTTTGGTATAACTTTCATGTCACAATTCATCACAAAGTCCTACAGAAACTGAAGCCCATCTTTTGAAGCAGTCTCAGCCAGTTTCTTTGGTCTGCACCAGAGCTTTCAGACAGCCACAACGAACTAAACCAAACAGGCAAGGGCACCAGAGTTTGTTTGAATTGTGTGACACTTAATGTGCCAGCTGACTTGATACACAAGCAATGAGCTTCTCTTAACTGACAAGAAATTCTGAGCAAAAACAAAAGACTCTTTGGGTTTCTGTGAAGCCAATCACTAAGACAAATATCAGTCTACAATCAACCGCACACTGGCTGCTGGAAAATGTCATTTAACTGTTTGAGAGATGGTGTTACCTGCAACAGATATTCACCATGAAGACTGTTCTTTTTTCCACCATGATGTTGTGTATGCAAGGTAATGTGAAAGCATGTTGACAACCTTCACAAACACACACACACACATACACACACATGTTGATGATGGTAATAAATGGTCTCTGATTGACAGAAATGAGGACAGTGGTCATGCTGCGAGAACATCAAGTGTGTGTGTGTGCGCGTATATGCACCTGTGAGAGCTCTATAGCCCCACTGTTCTCATCTGGTCCCCAACCAAACTCTATAATTAACAGTAGGCCTTCCCCATCCCCCCAACAACACACACAACACACACACGTCACAGCGTGTGGTGATCAGAAGAGGCTCTGACAGTCATCAGACCTGTTTAGATATTTTTCGAATTCTTCAAATCCGACACACTCACTCAAACATTTCCTGTTTACTGAAATGTTCCCGAAAATTAAAAACATAATTGTCTATATTCATATCATTTTGAATGAAAATGATCATAAGAAGTCGACATATGGGCCTCGGCTTTGTATAGAGACCCAATGAAACACAATAGATAAATCACAATAATGGTAAAAGATAAATAAATACAATAAAAGGAGTTCTGTGTGAGTGATGATATTAAAAACATTTTGTTTCTACACAAGATGAAACAGATACTCTGGTGATTTTCTAACCTTCATATTCACTGGTGATACCCTGAAGACTCTTTCAGCCAAACTCTACTGCGTAAATCAAACAGATTTACACCTTCCCAACTGGGAACATTTCAGACACTACAGTATATCTCCCATGAAAACGACCACAGCCATAATGAGCTATAACAGCCTTGAAGACAACATTTATTGGAAATGACTTGAGACTTAACTGAGCTGTACGTCCAAATGAAAATCAAACCAGACTCTTTGGTATTTTTTTTTTTTTTTTTAGCTTCTGAAAAGTGAAGTGTAAATTTCCTGTTGGTTTGGAACAAGTGGACGCCAGCAGGGCTCAATGTTCACGTCAGACATGATGCGCGTCGAGCTGCTGTTCCTCTAATGCTGTGCTGAGAAAAAAAATCAGACTTTGCTGATATCATTTTCTCCTCAGGGAGTTTGCTCAGTTTTTATAAGGTGTTTAGGGACGCAACTAATGATTACATTTTCATTATTACATTAGATGCCAATTACTTTCTTGATTAATTGTTTAGTCTGTAAAATGTCAAAACGGGTTGTAAGCCTCCGCCAACCAGTAAAGTTGCCATTTAAATCCATGTCTGTCGAGACTCATAGGATGCAATGACAGTTGTCAATGCTTCAAATATGGACGCTGCTGCAAAGAAGCTACAAATCATAAGATGTGGATGCTTCATGCACAACTTCAACCTGGCAGCATAGAAGATCTATACAATCAGCACAGTTTCAAACACCCAAAATTAGTGTCACCCTTTCAGTATCTGACCAAATGTCTCCCCTCCTGGTCCTGAGTTATGATGTTGAATAATGTTTTTTTTACGCAGGATTACACTTGTGCGTCAGCTCTATGCAGAGTACAACATGCTAACGTTTTTAGCACAAGCCTATGGCATTTACATTGTATAAATTAGACTAGCGGCTGGTGGACTTTTCCTCTACTCATATGAAGCCAGGTACAACAGCAACATTTAACAAAGGTAATTTCATATAATTTGGTTCCATTACAACTCACGAGGCTCACTGACAAAACAACAGTCAAATATTAAACACGTTTTCCAAAGAAATATAACATGCTAACATTATTAGCACAAGCCTATGGCATTTTACATTGGATAAATTAGCCTAGCAACTAGCAGAGATTTTCTCTACCCCTATGAAGCCAAGATGAATCACACACAAGACTAATAATGCTATTTTTGTGGAGGCTTTATTGTCTTGTCTGTGAAATTAAAGTAAATAAAAGCTTTGGAAATGGATTCAGCTTACAAAAACAGACAGGAGGTCTCTGTCACAGCAATGTATTCGACGCAGAAGTATAAATCCCGCATTATGCAGAGCATTATGATGTCATAGTGAAGTTGACCTTTTGGATATAAAATGTCATCACTTTGTTATTTTATCCTATTAGACTTCTTCTTTGTCATAATCAATGTATACATTCTTGAGTTAGGCTATAGCCAAAAAAAAAGTTCTGTGTGGTCACAGTGATCTATGACCACCAAAAACTAATCAGGTTGAGTCCAGGTGGACGTTTGTGCCAAATTTGAAGATATTACCTTGAGGTGTTCTTGAAGTATTGTGTTCACTAGAATGAGAAACGTGGACCTGAGAACATGATGCCTCTGGCCTCAACTGTCACTGGCACAGAGGCATTAAAAAGTACTTCACAGTTCACAGGCAGAAACACTTCCCAATAATTTTCAGATGATCGACTAATCAATAAATGGACAAATTGTTCCAGCTCTAAATGTGTTAATATGTCACTACCAGAAGGCCAAACCTGGTTTATCAGCATACTCATCCTACAACACAGTGACACAGACCTGTAAAGTATCCTTTTAAGTAATTTACTTTCAACTACCACTTTAATGTCTTTCAGTGGTTCAGCTTGAAGCTCAACTTAATCTCCTTTAACAGCTTCCACTTCAACTTCTTTCGGTTTCAACTATCACTGCTAGTACTCATGTACTTCAAATTAACTTCAACTTCAAATACAACTTAATTTCCTTTCATATCTTCAACTTCAGCTGTCAATGTGATTAAATATGTTTCAAAAACTCCAAAGACTCAATATGTTGAGACCCTGAAACCATTTCATATGTTTCAACCCCATATGTTCCCTTCAGAAACCTGTGGCTGACATCACAGTCATCCCGGCCATATTGTCTACAAGAGAGGAAAAACAGCAGAAGACGAATTGTGAAGCTAGCAGGAGTAGTGAAAGCCACATGGACGAAGACGGAGAGGAAGACGTGGCAAAGAAAAAGAGTCACCTACAGAAACTCAAACTGCATCAACTGAAATCGGAAAAGAAACAGACGTCAAACCCTGCCCTTTGCATTTTGACTGACAGGTAGATAGAGATGGAGACAAAAATAGAGATCATAATTCTCACTTAAACCATTCTGTAGAAAAGCAACCTTTACACGCACAGGAAAATATTAAGTCACAGCATCCACAGGCATGAAACCTGACCACAAGATCAACATTATGAAAAGTAGGAACAAAGACCCACGCGTGAATCAGCATAAGTATTTACATGTCAAATTGTGCAAATCACAACCTACAGGTCTGACGTTCTATGAGCTGAAAAAAGAAGAGAATAGAAGACAGGAAGAGCAGTGGCACCCTCAGAATATATTTACAGAAGTGGCCAGATGAGCACATTGTTAAATCTATGCCACCAAGAATTAAGGCAGTTCTGAAGGCAAAAGGGGTCCAACCCGGTACTAGCAAAGTGTACCTAATAAAGTGGCCTGTGAGTGCAGTTGGTACCAATGGGTGCCTTAGGTTGTTTAGTTCCAAAAGATAGCACTAGCTTAAAAAACGATTCACAGCAATTGAGTCAGGGTGGCCATGGCCCCTACTTGGGGGTGTCGCTGTCAAGGAGGGAGAAGGAAATGAGATTAGAAGAAACAAGAGGAGAGGAGGGAAGAGGTAAGGAGAGGAAACAAGAACAGCAGGAACTAAAGAGTGAAGTGATACGGACAGGATACAAGGAGAAGGTGAATGAGATGAGGGAAGAGAAGTGATGAGGAGAGGAGACAAGAAAAGCTGAAAACGCAAAGCAAAGAGGCGACTTGTTGAATGTTAAAAACAAACAAACAACTTTTTAAATGCGTTGTATTATAAAACCAAAGACAAAGGGTGACATAAGAGCTGAGTGACGGAAAAACATGGAGGACAGCAGAGACACAAAGATCCAATTCAGTCATTTTATATAATGCAAAGAGAAGCTTCTTGTACTCACTGAACTACATTCATGTTATTATCCTGGGTAATCACACACACACACACACACACACACTGAGATGAGACAGTAAGAATTAAGAGTCAGATTACGTCTCTGTATCTTCTCCTTTAAAGCTGCTTAAACTGTCTAACACCCACAATCCCACTCTGCGTGCGTGTGTGAGTGTGTGTGTGTGTACAAGCAGAGGAAGTGATGTAATGATCACATTCAGGAAAGCGCCCATGTCCTGTTTTGTTACATGATTCGTACTCTCTCCTCGTCTCCTTTCTGTCCTGCTCTTGCCTCCTTCTTTACTTTCCTCCTCTCCCTCCATGTCTTCCCTCCTTTTTCCTCCTACCTCTTCCTTTCATCTCTCCTTCTCCTTATTCTTTCCCATGTCTATCCTTCTCTCATTTCATTCTTCCTTCCTCCTTTCCTTACTTTTGACGTCTTCCTTCTTTCCTTCTATTAGCCCTTTTTCTCCTATGTATCTCTCTGTCTCTCCCTCCTCATCTCTTCCTATTCCTTCATGGCGCTGTCTTTCATTTCGTCACCCTTTTTCATCCCTCATTACTTACTGTTTTTCTCACTTTGTTCCTTCTCCTTTCTATCTTTATTTTCTTGTCATCTTTTCTTCTCTTGTTGCCATTACTTCTCTTCCTGTCTGTCTCTTTCCTTTATACTTTTCTCTTCCTCCTCCCTTTTAGTTTCCTCTTTCAGTCTTTCCTTCTTCCTTCATTTCATTCCTTTCATCCTCCTTTCCCTCCTCTCATCCTTTCCCTGTATCTCCTCTTTTCTTTTTACTGTTCTTTATGCCTTTCCTTTTCTCCTTCCCTGACTCCTCTGCTTCCCTCCTTTATTCTTGTCTTACCTACTTCTTTATTTCCTTTTCTTCTTTTATTTTTTTCTTCCCCTTCCTCCCTTGCTTCCTCCCTTGCAGAACCCTCCTCCTCTTACTACTTCTCTTTCTTTCTATCTTTGTTTCATTCCTTTACCCTTTGTCTTCCCTCCTTCCTTACTTTGATCCTCCTCTGTTCTTGATTCCTTTAATCCCTCTTTCCTTCCCATCTCCTCTTGTCCCTCATTTCCTTTCCTCTTACTCTCCCTCATTCTCTTTTCTATTGCTGTTTGTTCTTTCTTTCTCCCCTCTCCCCTTTCTTTATTCCTCTCCTTTTCCTTCCGTCTCCCTTGCTTCCTTACACGCCTCCTTCTCCCTTGTTTTTCCTTCTATCTTTTTCTCTTTCTTTCTTTCTTTCATTCTTTCATCTCCTTCCTTGACTCCTCTCTTGTTCCTGCTTGCTTTCCTCCCGCCCATCTTTCTGTCCTCCACTCCCTCGAGTAGCCCTTGAGCAAGGCACAGCAGCAGGCAGCAGCTCCTTCTGAAACTTGATACAAAAACCTTGAAAAAACAGCCTCTCCTCTCACTCCGTCTCCGTGGTTACGGAGCTCTGATCGAGAGGACAGTTGGAGATGAGGATGGAGGTGCCACATCGATTGACATCTTGTTACCATAGTAACGAGGAGAGAAAGAGAGGACAGGAATGACCATCATCAAGGCTACAACAGAGCAAAAAAATGAATATGTTTCCATGATAGAGGACAAATATCTGTTTTTATTGTTTTTATTATTGTTTTTACTGATTTTTATGATGAACTTATGATGACTGTTTCCTTTTTGAGTGAAAGTTCAGCTATTCAAAAACCCAATGACCATAAAATTCACTGAACTGATGAACAAGGACACAATTGTTACTTTTAATAAGGAGAAGACAAAAAAATACACCAGTAAGATTTCCTTTTAAGGCTGTAACTGAATCGTGGTTTAGGACACGATGTCAAGCTCAGCTCACATCCCAGCTACATCAGCTGACCTCAAACAGCCCAATCAACTGATGGAGCAGCTGATTGATGGAAGGGAGTCAGCTGATAGATCACATGATTCCTTTCTATGCAACCAATTGGCAAATCTCGTTCAGGGTGCCCTATTCAAACTGCTCTGGCCTTCTGACTATTGCTGCTTCCTCTGCAAGCTGCTTTGCAACCTGCCTCCACCCCAGCTCCTCCTTTTGCATGTGTCCGACTTCTCAGTGTCATTTCTGTTTGTCATTGATGCTGCTCTGTTCTGATCTCGGGGGGCCTTTGCTGCTGCTCTCCCTGCCTTAGGCTTTCCACGTAGTTGCGCGGAGGGGCAGAGAGGTGTGCTCTTTCCTCTTTCTGCATAGGCCTAGGAAAGGCAGCGAGGCCCCAGAACAGAGCCATATGGCCAAACGTAATACTGCAAATGGAAATTATGTTTTTTGACTCAAGAGGTCCTGACTGAACTGTAGTCACAAACTTAACCGAAGAAACAGAACTAAGCTTTTAGCTTCTGAAGTAATCAATGAATACACGCTGCTCCTTGTGCATAAATGTGCACAGCGTCTATCTTGATGGAGATGCACTTGCCTGGCAAAAAACTAAGCTGTTAACCTCTGAACAGCAAACAACACAATGTCTGTTCAGTGTGATTACTGAGCATTTCATCCCACCGAATAAACAGAGGCTGCCCTTTAAATGGCATTAACAACACTCCCTCAAACCGAAAGGACAGAATAGGTTGATTTCCACTGACTTACAAACTTATGTTACCATCTAACTACTGCAGTTTTAATGTCATTAAAAGGTCACAGTCTGCTCCAAAGCTACCTGGTTAGGTTTAGGCAACATCATATGTTATATGTAAAATTATGTTGTTAGGTTTGGGAAAACCTTTGGGCATTAATGTAAATTTTTTCACTAACATAACGTGACATACAACATAATCAGCTGCTTGTACAGTCGACCTACTGTATGTGGCCATTTTTGGCCTTTTTGAGGACAAGCACGCGTTCCTGTTTTTCAGGGTGTGACAGCTGTGCCCTGAGACAAACAGAGTTCAACTTTTGGAACGCAGCAGTGCCAACTACATGTCATGTGATGAGGACCAAGCAATCACAGCTAACGGATATCTTTCCCTTCTTCTGTAATTATCAGTCTGTGATAAATATGCAGAAGAAGTTGGTCATTTTTGTGCAGCGTTGCCAGAGCTTTACATCTGTCCTATAGACAACAGGCCTACACACAAACAGCGCCTGGAGGAAGATCAGCTCTGCACTCAGTATTTCAGGTAAATAGGCTACTATACGTTGCAACCTCAGATGCAAGCTGCTGTCGCGCTCTTGAAAGCTGGCACAGAGTTGGCACAAGAGTAGCATCCAGGGCTCAACCTCGCATTTTCCAGGTGGTTAAAGATGAAGCATGTGTATGGCCCATAACAGTTTTGCTGCACTGTACACGGAATTGTGCCAAATGTAAGATAGAGCCCTTTGTTTTGTTTACACCCAGAACAAAAAAGTGGCATCGCATATGTGATCAATTACATTGTTCACTTATTTTATTTTTTTAAATCAGTTCCTGATTGAACTCTTTAATTTATAAAAACTCTTATCTTTGAGGACGTTGGCTACTATTCTTTAATAAAGGATGGCATAGGGGAAACTACAATAATTTAAAGATGGTAAATAACTATTTCATTACTGAAATTGATATAATTTTGACACTGGCATGAAATATTTCTAAACAACCCCCATCTAAGTCACCTCTCCTGGACTAGCACTAGAGGTTGCCAGTGAACGTAATCCACGCTGCAATTATTTTTCCTCCAAAACACGCCTGGTAAAGCACATTTATGACATAAAACCTCAAAAGCTACTTAAGGGAAAATTTAAGGAGGAAATCAGGGTTCAAGAGGTTAATGACAAGAATTCCATTCATGTGTCTGCCTCATACACATTCAGTCAATGTGTCAGTGTGTCTGAAACTTGGTTCTGCACACACACACACACACACACACACACACACACACACACACACACACACACACACACACACACACACACACACACACACACACACACACACACACACACACACACAGAGGCCAGCGTTTCCTGTCATTAGGCAGCAGAGCCGTTCTATAATTAGAACATCTGGACCCAAGTAAGTTTAGTGCCAGTGCCCTCACACACACACACAGACACACACACACACACATACCCACACGCGCACACACACTTTTCCAAGCATCCAAACACACATGCAGACACACACAGGCAAACATTTGCAAACCATGCAACCACATACAGTCGCAGCAGCCAACACACACACACACATGCACATGCACACACCAGAAACTGTACATGCTTTATATATCAGTCATTTGTGTCTTTTTTTTGCTTGTTTTTCTGCTGTTTTGTTCAAAAAAAGCACATTAAAGAAAGAAAACAAACAACAGCTTGGAGAGCTAATGGCAAGCTAAATGAAGAGAGAGAATAGCTCATGTAGACAGAGAGCGAGAGGGAGGGAGAGACAGAAAAAGTATGAGAGAAAAAAAACATTAGCGAGTTCAAACACGGTTTTCTTGAATCAGCCGCGTCGCGTGTGTTTTTAAAGACAGCCGAGCTCAGAGCCTACAGAGGCCTTTCCAAAAAGAGAGATTAATATTGATAATAAGAAGGCCGTTCCCTTTTTTGTTTTGTTTTATATTTATTTTTTTTCTCCTCCATCTCTGTGGTGGAGGAAGAATAAGCGGCGCAGGCGATTCCTTTGACAAACCCCCTCGTCTCTCCACACAGGCCCATGTGAAGCCGAGCCAACTGTGGCTTAGATCTCTACACACCATCACAACCAGAGGAACAAAAGGAAACTCAAAAAAAAAAAAAAAGGAAAAAAAAAAATCTGTGTGCAAACTGGTCGGAAGCTAAAAAGCAGCAGAGTTAGCAAAACTTTTATAAAGACTAAGTGAGAACAATGCAGATGAAGGCACAGAGCCAAAGGCTGGCTGGAAACTAGTTGTAAGCAGAATGAAAAAAAAGGGAAACAGGGTTTATTGAAGCGGTTACTGATTTATTAGTGACATGATTGTGCAGTGATGACTGGAACACTCCATGTTTTCAGTAGCTGGAAGTTATCAAAACTCTTGCAGCCGTCTACGGATGTGAATTTGTTGTTCTTTGCTTCGCTTTTATTAGATGCTACAATTTCTCATTGAAGCACCACAAACGGCCATAACTTAGCCACATGCATACACATATTATTTCAAGCCAAGAAAACTTAATTAAATTAACTTAATTCAAGCCTGAATAAATGACATTAAACCAAACATTTATGGCTCAGGAAATAGCACCAAAAACGAGCAGTAAGTTCAATGATGCCCAAACTGAGTAATGCCGAGGCCAAGAATTATGCTTGCTTCCGACTGGCTGGCAGGCATCCCTTAATATATGCTGAAACTTTACATCACTAAACAACACTGTGGTGAAGGTAGGGTTAGGTTTAGGCACAAAAACCACCTGTCACTGCAAGCAAACAAGTGAGGTTGGGACTTTATAAAGAGATACTGACCAGGTAGCGGCATGCAAAACCCCCCCACAAATATAGCAGCGAATCGCCAAGCAGACAAAGCTCGTTTCGAAAGGGTCGGCTTTAACTTTGGCTGGCGAGAACCGAATGAAAGGATGCGGATGCTGCGCGGAGTTGGCCCGTTTTCCGTTGGACAAGTAGCTACTGGCAGTCAGCTAACTTGCTAAAGTATCGTCTTTCCCATTACAAACTACCTCTGGTATATACTGCCTGTTGATACTATTTAGGACCCTGAGGTTATGTCCTTGGTATTGTAGAGTCAGCATTAAACGTTATATACATACTAGGTGGCTGACAGGCTGATTCCAGAATTTTTTGGACTCAATTTGTTGTTGAAAAGACAAGACATGTGCAATGTTTACCTCCTGTAACTACAGCCACTTATGCCTATGATCATGGCAGCTGAAATGACAGGAAAGTAGCCACCACAACACAAAGCTTACATTTAAGAGATTGCAAAATGTGACGTGAACTACTTTAGAGCTTCTCCCTTGAGGTAAACATCTGCATCAACGGGTCATACCTGGATTCCACCTGAACAGCCTCAGAGAACGCAACCACAAAATACAGTCAGACAGAGAGACAGGTGGACAATAAGACAGGCAGTGTTTGGGATGAGTTTTTGTCAGCCGGAGTCTCTGGGTAGATTTGTGTTTGACAATTCAATTAAGGCTCCTTCCTCTCAGTGGAGGGTTTTGTGTTTGTTGGCTTTATAAAACTCTATCTCATAGACACCTGCCAGCTTACAGCTAATGCAAGCAGAGGGACGAGTGAGCTTAATCATACAGAGAGACGGAGAGGAGCAGGGAGATTTTTGAAACTGGAGAAAGTCCAGTGGGTTGGATGAGGAGAAGGGAAACGGTCTCTCAACAAGTGCAGAGAAGCCTAGAAAGTAAATCAGGAGACAGTTGTGTTGCGTTAAACAAGCTCAGAGAATTGTACCTTGACATCTGCTTTTAATTAGCGAAGAAAATTTAAAAAAACCCAAAAAAAACCCAGCACTCCATCTTGGGGTTTTTTTTTCTCTTTTTCTCTCTCTTTTCTTCTATCAGCAGTGGATAAGTCCTCCTCTATCCCTCCTTTTATAAACACAAGAGCAGGTGGACCCCCTCTTCTACCTGTCTCATCTCCCCCACCCTCATTGATGACAACGCAGAAAAAAAGGATCAATCTCCTATTCAAATTCTGCTTTTGTTTCCTCTTTGGAGAATCACTTGTATTCCCTTAATGCTGCAGTAGGTGTGCAAAACATTGTTGCTCTTTTTTCACACATTCTTACCAAAATCCACCTGCTGGGCACACAGTTTCACAGTGGGTGTGTTTTATTTGGGTCACTCAGTAGGCTCTCTGGGTGGTGCATCAAATCTTTGATAAACAAATCTGTGCCACGGAGCAATAACCCTAAATCGTTTCAAGCGTCAGTTGAAATTATAATATTTCAAGTATGTTCTTAGCTTTCTTTCCAAGAGTGAGATGAGAAGACCGGTACTACTCTCATGTCTTTGCATTAAAGCAAGTACAACATTGTTTAGCTTAGCTTAGCATAAAGGCTGGGAGCATGGGCGGAAAAATTAGCTTAGCTGTTTCATAAGCTCAAAAATACACTTATCAACAACTCTGAATTTCACTAGTTATATATATTCTTTGTTAATCTGTACACAAGCAGAATCCAAGGTTGTGGTTTCACAGGGAGTTATATGGTTGAACTATTTTGTCTCCGATGCAGTGACTTCCAAGAGTGACTCTTGGAAGTCACTCTTGAAGAGTCTCAAGGAAGTTGTTATTTGCCAAGAAAGCCTGGTCTCACTCCCAGTGTGTGAAAATACACCATCTGGGCAGTGTCGCTGGTGTGACTATAATGACAATGGCACCATTTAGCATCTGTGTGAGACGCACCAGGCTTTCCACCAACACCAATGTAAACCAATTTGAATCATTATTAGACGCTTAGAGAAATAGCCATAGTCTGAAGCAGGATTTATACTTGTGCGTCAGCTGTACGCAGAACCTACACTGTAGCCTACACATGTGGCCTTTGCAGTTGTGAGCATTCATTCTTGTGCGGTGGTGTGTCTGTGTCACTCTGCAGTTACACTTCCAAAACACTAGTTGGCAGCGGGGTTTCTGTGAAGTGGTGTTAAGTTTACCTGACTCAAAACATACATTAAACACACATTAAACATGGCTTAATAGCAACAATTTCAAACAAGTGCACCAATCAGCTTCACTATAACTTGCAGCATTCACAGACAAGGCATTTGTCTTTATCTGGCAACATTTTCCCCACAAATACAACATGCTAATGTTTTTAGCACAAACCTATGGAATTTTACATTGTATAAATTAGCCTAGTAGCTAGTGAACTTTTCCTCTGCTCACACGAAGCCAGGGACAACAGCAGCATTTAACAAAGGTAATGTTACAAAATTCGGCTCCATTACAACTCACAAGGTTCACTGACAAAAGAATTGTCTAGTACTAAACATGTTTTCCAAACACATATAACATGCTAACGCTGTTAGCACAAGCTTATATAGCATTTCACATTGTATAAATTAGCCTAGCATTGAGCGAGGATTTCCTCTGCTCATATGAAGCCAGTATAAAATCACACACAAGACTTAAAATGCTATTTTTGTGGAGGCTTTATTATCTTCGCAATTTTTTGTTTGTTATCTGTGAAATTTAAGTAAATAAAAGCTTCCTTTCCACTGAGGGAAATGGTGTCAGCTTACAAAAATAAACAGGAAATCTGCATTGCTGCTACGTGTAGTTACATCACTGGAGAGATGTGCATCAGGCTACGCGGTAGGTTACGGCAGCAATTCTACACAGAGGTATAAATCTTGCTTAATGAGCAAAAAAGTCTACCCAGGATGGATGGGAGGGGAGGTGGATGGGTCAAACAAACACCGGACTTTGACCCAGAGGAGCATTCTACAATTGCAAATGGCTTGAAAAAAGTGTGTTTAGCTGCTGTAAATAGTAAAAAATCTCACCGGGGGAGCATGCCCCCAAATGAAAGGTTACATCTGGCTCCACCCCTGATGTCTTGCAATGTCTCATCTTCACATAGGACACTTGGACGTGTCAATCATGGCACATATAATAGTATGCTGCAAGTGAAAATGACACCGGTGCTTTCATTGCTATAACATTATCTAAAGATGATGCCATGAAAGTGATGCATTGGCTGAAACACGTACAAGGTCATAATCATAACTACATTAAAACAACATTTTTACATTTAGTTTCATCCAACAGCCAGTCAGCATGCAGGGTTTGATGCTTACATGACTTTCAGTTGGCTACTCATTTATTGTGATCAACTAATAAACTGCAAACAGCTTGAAAAAGCAGTTAAGAAGGAAAAAAGCTTTGATGGAGTAACTTCAAGGTTTGCAGATGAACAGTTTTAATAGTTCTAACATCACCTCAAATGCTCCAGTTCCCTTCTTTCACAGTGTCGATGTTATGAAACTCACCTGTGAACACTGCCTCAGTGCCTGTCATGCATGTATTGCTAATGATTAAGGCTAACGCTCCTGAAAGCAGTGTGTTTGCTTTACCTGACGCCGCTAATGAAACTTAAGCACAAGGCTTTAAGGTTAAATTTGTCATCTGAGAGTCACACTGACACCGTTCATCCTGGATCGCACCCTTATCTGATTTCATTAACACTAAAAACAACCTTCCTTCTTTTATTCCTCCTCTTTCCTTTCTTCTCCCCTCTCCCCTCACCTCCCCGCCTCCTCTCGCTGCTCCTCCCCCTCCTTCTCCCTTCATCTCTCCCTGCCTCTCTTTACTTTCTTTCTTCTTCCCTTTTATCTTCCGCCTCTCCTCGCTCTTTCATGGCGTCCTGTCGTCAAGTGTAAACATGACTGAGCGCCGAGCCGGAGGGGTTCGACTCCTATCAGCTCTTCCTCTGCTCTCGTCCTCCAGTCACGCCCCTCCTGCTGATACCGCCGAGGAAACGGAGAGGTTCGCTCCAAAATAAGAAATCAGCCGCTAGGAAAAGGTGACAACTGCTTTTATGAAACAAACAGCAGAGAGAAATCTGAGGAGGATCTGCTTTAAAAGGAAAGCAGGAGACCTTTACAAGCTGAAACCTCTGTGCTAGAGTTGATTTAAAAAAGGAAACTTGTAACAACTCAGAAAACACTGCATGACAGTGCATCTTCACATGAGCTTTTTTGGCCTCCTCTCCTTCATAGTTTGGGTTTAAAACTGAATAATAGACCAAAGTTATTGCAGTTTTCCATTTAAATGGATCTGCTTTGAAATCCAACAGATGTTTTATATCTAAGAGAACTATGATCTCATTACGACTTGTGCAATAAAGCACAACAAGATGTCCAGATGTATAAATGGACAGTCATTACTGTCTTTTGGGCACATCTTGTCTTTAAATCACTGTTAATAGTTATTACTGTTAAAGGGTGCTTTCACACCTGCCCTGTTTGGTTCAGTTCAATCGAACTCCAGTTCGTTTGCCCCTTCATTTCATTTGGGCAGGTGTGAACACAGCAATCACACTCAGGTGCGCATCAAAACAACCAGACTGAGACCACATTCAGCACATCCAATGCATCAAAACATTGTTTTCTAGTTGGAGCCGCGCCTCGTTTTCAAACTGTATGGTTTGACTAAAATGAACAATGACAGCAATATAGTCCACGATGAGCAGCGCTAAAATCAACCTGCATAGTTGTCCCTCCATTGTGACATTAGAAAGTGTCACGTTTATCTTGCAAGTGTACTCTTCTTCAACGTTTTGTTTACTTCCTGGATTTTTCCTGCATGGAAATTCTGACCAATCAAGAGCAGCTTTCTCACACAAGGCATTTGATCTGGTCCGCTTGTAAATGCTGCCGTGAGAACACGAACCATCTCGAGGCAATTATGCAACTTGGTAACATAATTAGTCCCTGATTCAGACCAAAGCAAGACAACTCCAGGTCTGAAAGCACCCTAAGAGGCTTTGACACCCTGCCAGGAAGAAGACTTTGGAAGAAACACTGATTATTTGGGCTGCTTGTGGTGAAACCTGAGTAAGGCAACGACAAAATTTTAACAACCGCTTTTCATGCCACTATCCCACCTGTAAGTGCAGCAATGTCTCAGTTAAAAAAGACATTGCTTTTTGTGGCACTATATCTGCTGGAAAAACAGTGACAGTTGCTAAAAAGTTTTTTGGTGGTTAAAACGCAGCTGTAAACACAACAATGACTCACTAAATCCCAATTGATTTTGTTGTTTGTTGGTCTCGAACAGTGGTTAGCAGCTATAAACTAGTTCAAGACTTTATCTCTCTGGTGACTTTGCCTCTCCATGCACAGCCATATATAAGTATTTCTTTTTAACCAATGGAGTTATAATCTATGTGTTCTGTTTTGTTTTATTTCTTTTTTCTTAAAGCTAAACTATGCAAGAATTGCTTTTGTCAGCTTCAAAGGTATCCCTGGATTTACAGTACTTGCTGATGTTATCACCAAAATTGTGCCTCACATGTTGCTGTCAAACAGCACGAGTCATTAAATTATTCATCCTACATCTCTACTACATCAACCAAACCTTCTAATTGTTAGTAAACAAAACAAAAAATAAAAATTCCCCGATTGTTTTGTCTCAAACTGAAGCAGGAGTGAGACTGTGGTCTGCAAAGAGCAGAAAAATGTGCTGCTGCTGCTGCTGCAGCGGCTACCACAGTCTGACATGATAAATTTGGATGTCGTGAATCTTTGCGGTTGGGATGGGATTAAAAATAGCTGCACAAGCACACACACTCACACACAGTAATACACACTCACACCACATGCACCTGTACAGGAAGAGCCCTGTGCATTAGTTATGTAGCAGTTGGTTTGTGGCGGTGATGGGGAAGTGAGAGCAGGGCACAGGTGAATTCCATCAGCGCTGGTCCGACCCGCTAGTAACAGATGACCCCTGAAACCAAGACAGCGTTGGCTGCCATTTACTGAGAAATCTGTCGCACAGAGTCACTCTGTGAAGACGCTACAACCTGCACAGACAGAATCTTCACAGCTGCTGATTCAGACTGTTTCCTCCTTCACTTCACTGTATCTCTTCTGATGAAGACAGAGAGGAACTAAACACTGAGCGTGTCAGTGCGATGTTCAGCTGCTGTTCTTGTACAGCAGTGTTTCAGACAGCTGATTCATAAGACACTGTGCTGCAACCAGAGCACCATACATTTTATTTCAAATGGGTTGTCTGCTCACAGGAAGAAAGAAAAGAAGAGGAGTCTACAGACACGCTAGCTGCCTTGTGAGGCTGTACTTATGCACAACAGGAGGCCAACTCTGAGCTAAATGCTAACATCAGCTAAAATGCTTTCAATGGCAATGCTATCATGCTGATGTTTAGCAGGTAGAATATTTACAATCTTCACCATCGTAGTTTAGCTTGTTAACATGCTAACAAGTTTTGCTAATTAGCAAAACTTCGCTAATTACACTTCATTTAAGCGTACAGCTGATGGGATTGTCATCAGTTCTGCATGTATTCTGTTGTACGCTAAAGAATTAGACAAATTAATTGGACCTGACGATAGCACTTGATGGAAAGTTGAGGAACCACCAAAGTTAATACAGTTCAGTGCAAAAACGTATTTGTAGCCTGCCAAATTTCATGGCAGTCCATCCAACAGTTGTGGAGACATTTCACTAAAAACCAAAATGTAGCTAAGGAAAGGTCAGGAGTCAGTAAGATTCATTGTCTGGGGACCATGGGTGCCTATGCCAAATTTTGTGGCAATCCATCTCGTAGATACTGAGATATTACACTAAGTGAAGTGCCTTTTCACTGAACCTCTATGTAGTGTTAGCTCATACTACACATTTCAATCTGACTTCCTGCACAGCCAGAACATGTGACTTATGATCACACTGTATAGATCTATCAACCTCAGCTGCTCACTGACTGTAAGGACAGAACTTCTGGTCAGTTTTGTCCAATGGCAAGTTTATTCAAATGGGATGACTGTGTCCTCCACAATGTTGACAGACAGAGAGAAGGGTATTGTTAATTTAATACATCCACAGATGGCTAGAAGATACAGACATGGTGTCTCACAACTACAGTTTTAGCCACAACATGAAAAGTACTTCAACGATATCAAAAAAAAAAAAAAAACTCACTACAAATTAAAACATAACTTTAGACAGCAGCCATGTGGGGAATCAGACTGTGGAGCTGCTCAAACTCATGATCAAAATTAGTTGGGGTGACCAACTTGAGGCTAAAATGGGGTTGAATCTGAACACTGTCTGCTTGATTTATGAAAATTTTGACTTCACTGTGGTGCTTTGTGATGAGTCAGGGGATCATCAAAGTCATCAGGATTCATCCTCTGGGGACCATAAATATCTGTACCAAATTCTAAAGCAAGTCATACAGTAGTTAAGATAATTCAGTGGCAAACCAACCAACAGCCTAACCGCATCACAATGCCCAAAGCAATGCTGCTACGCGGCTGAAAACATCATTTAGAAATATTGCAAGAAAGTAGCCAGGAAACAACAGACTCACTCAATCCAGTATTTCACTTATGAGCTAAAGGCACCCTTGTTTGTTTTTATGTCCATCACTAAATCCTAATCTGTGATACCTGAGCAGGTACTGGTTCAGCATCTTGCTCAAGGACACTCTGACAGGAAGAAGATGGATGTTGATGGACACAGTGGGTGAGCCAGGGATCAAACTTGCGACCTTCCAGTTGCACAACAGTTTATCTACCAGCAGGTCACCAGTCACCGGCCAGCCATCTGTACCGCAGACGGACTGAGAGGAGGCAGGTTTGTTGGTACTGTACAGTTAAAGGCAAAAGCAAAGCATTTAGCTACCAGGCAGCTTGACAGAGACAGAAATCTACCTCGACAACATGGCCAAACACAAGTTTGGTCAGGGATGCACCGATCCGATATCTGGATCGAATATCGGCCAAATATCATCAAAATAGATGGATCGGAAAATGCAACCTATACCTGAGGCGATGCTTTCCCTTTAAATCTACTGTGACGCAAGCTATTTCAACTGCTGTTGCTCAATTGTTTCTTTTTTTGTTTCATTTTATCTTAGGAAAGAACTGTGTAGTCATCAATGCCTGATGCCTCTAGTCTTTTTTGTTCTACATGTAAAGGTATATAGCTCTTTAGGTCAACCATGGTATCGGATCAGCATTGGGTATCGGCTGATACTCAGAGCCACAGCATCGGGATCGGTATGGAAACTGAAGCTGTCTTGGTGCACCTCACTGTATTTATCTAACTGTGTGGACCTTGAACTAATGGAAATCTGGACCCCATGGCTGGACCAGCTGTGATTTAGACTATGTAATGTTACAAAGCAGTGATGCCTATCAGTAAGTGAATCCTTCGAAAGTTTGGTTTTGTCCGACAAACAGTCCAGAACCCAAAAACGTTTTTCCACTTTTTTTAGTCAATGATTGACATATTTGCTTCTTTTTTTTAAAAAAAATTTTCAATTTCAAATTTTTAGTTAACCAACTACTAGATTACTAGACTAATTGTTTCAGCATTAAATAACACGAGTTTTCACTGATTAAAGATGAAAATCAGCAAAGACATAAAGACACAGAAAGACAGTAAGACTCACCCTTTGTGGTTAACAAAGCAATGACACCTTACATGCTCTTTCAACACACACACACACACACACACGCACACACAGTGATTATAAGTGAGACTGAAACTAATGTGTTTGTTTCTCTCTTCCAGTAATTATTTAAAAGTCTGTCAACAGAGACGTCAGAAAGGAAAATCTGCACCTCCTCCTCTCCTGCACTACATGGCCACAAAATATGTGGACGCCAAAGACATTACACCCATATTGATGATGTCAGTGATTATTGAATATCTCATTCCAAAACCGTCAATATTAATCTGATGCTCTAACAGCTGCCATTCTCCTGGTTTTCAGGGTTTCTTCCCAAGACCCCAGAAACAGCACTTGGCCTTGAAACCAATTTTAGTGGCCAAATAGTGGTAAAAAGTAAAATATATTATATAATATATTTGGAATTACTGTATGACAAAGTGAACCCACACAAAGGGTACAACACTGAGGCCTGTTGTCTCCATTAACAAGCAGGATCTTGAAAGTGTTGGACAGGAAACCTAATACTCACCCTTGACAAACATGACATCCACAATTTTATTATTCACCTTTCTTAAACAGAAAAACTCACTAGGAGGGGACTGTGTAATCCTGTACAGGTCCAGCTCCTTCAGCCAATCACATATTTCTGTCAGAGCTTCTTAACTATGCAACACTCTACCATCTGATATAAGAAACTGTGACCTATCACACCTTCACTCAAAGGCTCAAGACCTGGACCTTCATGCTTGCTTGTGAGTTCAGGGTTTTGTGCACAATAGTCAAGTTTTTCCACACCAAACCACACCATCTCTTTAAGGACCTGACTTGGTGTACAAAGAGGACATTGTCATGTTAAAACAGGAAAGGGTCAAACACAAACTGCTGCCACAAAGTTGGGGGGCAAGATATTTCATAACCTCCAATGCATTACCTCGTCCAAGCTTCTCAATTGTAAAGATGTGCTGCATTTCTTTGTCTTTTGTGATAGTGAATGAAATATATTTGGTTTTTGGACTTGTCAGATAAAACAACAAATCTGAAGATATCACATTTGGGTTTAGAAATATTATGTCAGGCATTTTTCACAATTTTCTCACATATTTTAGACGAATCATTTCATACGTCAATTGACTGTTCTGATGTGAACTGACAATATAAACAGCTGCAACAAAGTAGCTTCATCATAAAATCTTTAACTATCATACATTATCAGTTCACACATTCATCATTTACCAGGAACTTACTGCTGCTAAATTTACTGACTACTGGAAAAAACTGTGACTGTATGACGTAGTGTCTACTTCCTGTTTCTGCTTCATTTCACTTTAGTGTTGAGTCAAATATTCAAATCTAGAAAACAAAAGCAACATCACAGCAAATGTAAATATGTATCTGGTGCATGATATTTTGCTCAGTCAGTTGCTCACCTTTTTTTTTAAGAGACACAACTATTTTCTTATTGTATGCATCTGCTGTTCTTTCTGTGAAGCACATTATAAATGAAAAGTTATTTTCAGAAACTCTACTCAGCTTGTTTAATTTGGTATTTTGGGAAATTCTGACGAGAATTTAGATGATAATTACTTATGATTAAACACTGATTAGTATTTGTGAGTGATTATTGAAAGGTGACAGAGAAACAGAGAAAGGTACAGCCTTCCTCCCCTGACAAGGTTGTTACCAACGGCGACCGTTAACACCGACTGGGGAGAGGTGCATCGTGGGATTGCCACCCGCATGGCACCTCCTTCTCTGGAAACAAGGAGTGAGAAGCCGCTAACGAGTTAGCATGTCTGCATGGGTGCAAGGCTGCAGGGACACACTCTGACACACACACTGACATACAATCAGCATGACACACACACACACACACACACACACACACACACACACACACACACACACACACACACACACACACACACACTCAGACTGAAACAGCAAAACGCACCCACACAGAGCAAGAAACACAACACACACACTTAGAGACATACCACCAGTTCCTCTGCACAGATTACTGCAGAAGAAGTGTGTGTTCACCTCAATCAAAGCGCCACCAAATGCTGCATTCAGGGACATTTCAAAAGTCAGCTCCGTCCCATAATTATAATAATATTTATTAACATATATATATATGTATATATATATTAATTCCTGATATAAAGAAAAGCACTGCAGTGCTAAGTGCTAATCACTTATCCAGGTTTCTGTATTGTCCAATAACACACAGTTTCTGCCTGAAGAGCTTGTTCCTCCACTCAAAAACTCCACCAGCTGCTGAGGGTACTGAAATCCAGAAATCACGTTCTGACCTGTACACTTCACACCCTGAGGAGCCTCCTCGTGTTACAAATTCCTCCTGGATGGACCACACTGCTGGTAAGTGTGTGTGTATTCAAAGGAATACTTCACTGAGAAACTATGAAAACACTGACCCCCTGTAGGCCTGAAAGGTGGCTCTGAAAAGTTGGAGTCGCAACAGTTACGACTCCAGCAGTGTAATCTACGTTTCCTGACAGTCCACCCAAACTTTTTGTGTCAAATGCACCACTACAAAAACAAATTGAAGGAAACAGGGCTCACCTGGTACCTGGTTTGGCTGAGGTGTTGAAGCTAAAAAACCATGACAGTGAAGCACCCGCACTTTTGAGACACAAGCTTGTAGTCAAAGTGCAAAGACAGAACACCTGCGTAATACAATGAGTCAGATTTATCAGTCAGGTTCACCTCACCTTGACTGCAAAGAAATACAAACGGAAAAATAGGACAAGTAGGACACTTTGTAGAATATTACACGAAGAATTCCTCTGTTTCACTAAAATATGTTTGATAAAAATAAAAATAAGTTTAGTGTAAAAAAATAAGCAAAGACAATGAAAAAATGTGTTTATGTTAGATCTTTCAAGAAGATTGAATTTATGTGATAATTACTGGGGATGGGCATGAGTACTGGATTGGCACGTCAGTGTTCATTCAGAGAGTAGAGAATATAGTAATCAATGCCCAACCTACCACACCTGAATATGACTTTTCCATTTTTTTATTAACTTTATTGTAGAGCTGTGCAGGACATGATATGTTCAGTGCCTCCTAGTCCGCCTCTCTCTGTTTATTTAAAGATGCTAGGAGACTACTGCTGCAAGAATGTGAGCTCCATGTTCATTGCCAGGCACAGTTTGTGAGAGTCCACACACACACACACACACACACACACACACACACACACACACACACACACACACACACACACACACACACACACACACACAGTGGCAGGGCTAACTCTTACTATTACACAGCTTACATAACCTAACCATTATTAATGGGTTTGAGACAAAGTAGAGCCATTTAGGGGTTGGTGTGAGTTTGTTAGGGGCTGTTAAACGATTCGATGTCAGATGTTAGCCACTGCTGCTGTGTTAAGTTATGCTAAGTGAGCACCTGTGAACTAACCAGGAGGAGAGCAGCCCCACAGAGGGTCCTTCAGCACTGCACTGAACCTATGTAACAGCAGCAACAGAAAGTTTGCACATATCTTAAATCAACTTTGATTTTATGTTTAATTCAGCAGTTCTCAGAACTTTTTCTGTCGCGCCCTGCCTCAGAGTCCAAAGGATGTTCATGCTTCATAATCCTACATCTTTTTTTTAATCAACCATTAACAACTGGGGACACAACTAGTAAATTTAGTTAAAAACAGCCAGCATGATAGCATCAATGAGCACTTGTTTATTTTTCTATATTAATCTCATTCATTTAACTTTGTTTCAAGCCATAAGCCACCCCACAATTTCAGAACCACTTGGCTAATTGAAGCTTGGTTGTTCAATAAATGAATTTAAAATTGCACTTGTTTTCTGTTGTGGCCAGTTTACATTCCTATTCTTGCATTAGAATTTTATTTTATTCTTTTTTTTCTGAGTGCTCTCATCATGTCAGGACCCCACAGACTCACTCTACAACCCTTTGGGTGGGCCACAATCCCCGCGTTGATGATTGAAAAGGGGATGTTGCTTGTTGAAAGCAACATGTTTCAGCTTTGACTGAAATTGGGCAGCAGCCTCTCTATGTATCACGCAATAATAGTAACAATAATAATTAAAAGACACAAGTTATCTTTGCTTTGCTCTGATTGAGAAGGTGAACCTGTGAAAAATGACATCTGGTTAAACGTTAGTGCCGTGTTTCTCTCAAATTCTTGCACGGAACAACAGCTCTGGCTCAAATCAGAGGCTGTGAGTAAAATCAATGAATAGAAACCAACCCCATCTCTCCCTCTCTACCCCCCCACCCCCTCTCTGTTTGCTGCAAAATTGTATCCCATGTCTTTCACTAACTACATTAGAGAGCAATTACAGCTTAATGGCTGTCGAGATCCATTATCGACATTCATCTAACCTTTAAATATTTCAAGATAATACCGCTTTAATTTGGGAAATTTAATGGAGAGGCCGAGAGAGAGACAGTTTTCTCTTCTTTTCCCCCAGTGACAACTCTCTCTCCATCTTTACTTCCACCTTTTACTCCTTTTCCCCATTTCTACTTCCTCCTCTCCTATTCCACACCTCTTCTTTTCTTTTCTATTTTTTCTTTCCTCTTCATCCCTCCCTCCTGCCCCTCCTCCCTCTACCCTCCCTTCCCTTTTTCCTTTTCTGACTCTTTCCCTCCCCTCCTCTCATCAATCCACTCTTCATCACTTATATCCTCCTAAACATTTGAGGAGTGGATACACTCTTAAACTTTTGCAGTGTCTGTTTTCTGTAGGAGATGTATAAAAAAAAAGGTACACACAAATACATAAACACACGCATGGAAATAATATCAGGTGGGCATATACTGACTTCTTCCTACTGTATGCTGACAGCACTGGGACTGAAACTTGTGGTGAAATATAGCCTCGAACATGACAACATTTTTCTCGCTTTCCGTTGAAGCTGTTCCTCATTTAATCTGCAAGTCCCTTGGAAACATCGGAAGGCCCCCTGGGACGTGCTGAAACCCCCCTCTTCTCTGAAAACAACCACGTAACTGAAGCTAAACAGAACATAACTGTCGAGTGGATTGCATGAAACTTAAGAAAAATAAAATCAACAAAAGGTAATCGGAGGAGCCAAAAACATACCTGAACACATCAATACAGAGAGCTAAATAATTAAAATGGAATGTCAGAAGAAATATGAAGCTTTATCCTTTGACCCCAGTGCTATTAGCATCCTTAACTCCACTAAGTGACTAAACAACAGATAGTGACATGAACTGCTCTACCGTATTTTTATAGCACTGTATTTTATTTTATTTTTTCATCTTTTAAAAATGTATTTATATGAATTTTCATCTTGTGTGTTGGCTTTGTTCATATTTTAGCTCTGTTGTGTGTTATACTACATCCTGCATGTTGGTGAGTCGAAGACAATTTTCCACCCTGGTGGACAATAAAGATTTATTCTATTCTATTCTATACTTTGCATCTGCATCCATAGCGAGTGTGTGTACACCAATGGAGAACACAGACTTGAGCGTGTGACTCTGAGAATCTGATGGTTAAACACACACCTCAATTATCCATATAATGAAATGCATATATCAGCTGCATCACTGCTCAGCCCAGAAGAAGATAATGTTGGTATTGTAGCTTCCTGCAAACCATACATACGTTCCATTTGTACATTTCAATTGTATCGAATCAATGTTTCTAAATTGAAGTAGTATATGAGCTAATTTTGTCATTGGGAGGTGCAGGGGATTGTCGGGGCATGTCACCTGGGTGTGACGCCTGCCTAGCAGCAGACCACAGTGCAGGGGTATGAGGCTAAGAAGGTAGAGCAGGTCATCCACTAATTGGAAGATCAGTGGTTCGATCCATGGGCAAGACACTGAAGCCCAAAATTGCCCCCATTATTTGCACTATGGGTGATTAAGTGCGTATGAATGTTTAACTGATGAGCAATTAGCACCTTGTGTGGTAGCCTTAATGTGTGTGTGAATGGGTGAATGAGGCATGTAATGTAAAAGCAGCTTGAGTAGTCTGAAGACTAGAAAAATAGCATACAAATCCAAGTCCATTTTTCATTTATCACCGCAGACCATTGTTTGAAACCAACAAAAAACAAAGTTGGTCGTGATTTAGTGAGTCATTTCTGTGTTTCCAGCGATTTTTTTAGGCACCAATCATGGGTGTTTTGAAGCGACCTGTTGTCTTTCCAGTGGACATAACGTTACTAAAAGCAGTTGTTTTTTTACGAAGACACCGCTGCTTTCTAAGAGCGACAGTGCTCCCAAAACAAGCACAAATAAAATATAAAGTTTCAACATATCCGTTACATAATAACGTACAAATGTAACATCCTTGATTTGTAGAAACATATAATGCCAAGGCTTTTTTGTGGCAAATGGGCTGCACTGCATGAACTCTTGCAACAGTAGCTGAAGCATTTCAAGCTACCAGCTAACGCTTAAAAGCTCTGATGAAACATAGCTGCAACTAGGTAGCTGAGTAATAAAGTTAGTATTTTTAGCTATAGTATTTTCAATTAAGCTAGCTATCCACACAGTCCTCTCAATGGGGCAAGACCAAATGTTGTCACCTGATTGGAGGTGAATGAAAACAAATAACTAAAAGGCTTCACTTTTTGCCAGATAATTGGAGATTAAAAGGAAACTATTTAGAATATTTTAAAAACCTAAAATTTTAGATGTAATATCTGATTCCTAATTCGATGCCTTGAAAAAGGAAAAATAAGAAATAAGAGAAAGAGGGTGTTGACCTCAACTCTGCTTGAACTGATGTAGACTTTGCTTCAACTCGACCAAAACCACTGCAGCTGGTCATGAACCTGATCCTGATTTACACCCACATAATCACCACAGCCTTAAGTGTCACACAAAGAGAAGAACTTCCTCTTATGAAGTAAGCAGTTTATAAATGTAGTAACAATTAACAGTTATTCTAATTTAAAGTTTGACTTTCTATCAAATGGAAATTTCTCTGCGAAGAGTTTGTCTGCAACAGTTTTCCTTTAACAGACACAAATACCCAACACATGAGGAAGTGTTCCAGTGGTGTGATGAGTAAAACATTCCCACAGTCTGAGGACGACACGGTGGAGTCTGTTAGAGTCTGGAGAGAATCTGTGGCAGCCTCAGCAGAGTGAGAATGCAGCTTGTTAAGGAAACAGGTAAACATTTTCAGCGCTAATTTGCTCCAGTTTGTTTGCCATCAGGCCAATTTGTATTGTTGCAAACCAAACTCCACATCCCACCACAGATGAGATTCATAAAGTGTGGCTGAAAACAGCAGCAATCCAATTAATTCACACTTAACATGCTACACGTGTGTGTGAGAGTTTTTCATCCTCTGAGGGCCTGCTGTTATTTCACTGGGCTGCAGTTATTTTTAAAAAATCCACAGTGAGAAAAGTGCTGCAGAATTAATCCTCAGGACAGCGTTTTCGTCATGATTGCAGGTAAAACAATGATGTATGGAGGTACGAGAACACAGCCACAGGTCCCAGTCCTCCTGTTAACGCTTCTTGAAGTCTGGAGCAGGGAAACGTGACAGATTTTCAAATCTGGTCGAATAAAAAATAATTAAAAAAAAAAAAAAAAGAACGAAAAAAAGATGGCTAACAGAAGTGATCCATAAAGTCTGCAATTAGACCCTCTTGAAAAAAGCAGTTGCTGACTTGCTGGTGACATTTCTTTAGGAACAGCACCCTGTGTGGCTGTGAGGCATTTTTGTATGTAGAATTGCGGGTCATGTGACGCACACTGGCACAAATATGCGTTTTCTTAACAGTCACTGCAGAAGAAACTGCTGTAGGACAATGAATACCTTTTTCTTAAGGTCACAAATTTAGGATTTCAACAGTCAACCATTATTTGGTCAACTGCCAAGAATATTTTTGACCAGTAACATGTGTCTACCTGTGGGTTAAATTTGCTACTCTTCAGTTTTGGGGCCACAGAGTTTGAGCTAATCATGTTCTTGTTTCTAGCTGTGGTACTGTGTTATTTAGCTTAGCTAGCTGACACTATGCTAGCTTTCTGAGTATTGTGATGCACCTGGGGATGCAGACTGTGTTTTTAAAATGTCTCCTTATATAGATATTATATTGTATAGAAATGTCAGATACAAACTTCAAATGATCACCCTAGGTACTTTGTTGCAAGCAGCAGACACACACAAGCCTGTGATGACGTTTCTACATTAACCTACATTACATTACATTACATAATTTGGATTTGGGGCCCATGTGGGACGTAAATGGGCTGAAGAGTGGGCCATATATGGGACTGTTCATGGGTTACATTTTATCACAATGCCAAATGCCCTTATGGGTGGGTTTACCCAAGTGATAAGATCAGATAAGGTGCCCATTTTAGGCCCATACCCACTTGGTACCCAGATAGCCCTAGCATAACCATGTGGGGCCCACTTGGGTAAAGCCATCGATGTGGGCAATTGGCATGGGGCCAATACAAAGCCCATGGACGATCCCACATAGTGCCTATTTTCAACTTATTTATTACCCACATGGGCCCCACATGCAAATGCTGCGTCAGCAAGGCTAGTGTTGCTAACATAGTGAACAACGCGAAAGCTTCTGCTAACCAGCAGACACTGGAGGGTGGGCAGTGGGCACTTTGTTTTGCTAACATGGCTGGCTTGCTGTCTGTCAGCACAAAATAAAAGGCAAGATATTCACTTCACAAAACATAAAATTCGCCATCTCTAAATGGATAGCCATTTGAAAAGTGCTGCTAAAGCTTACTGAGTCCATACAGCACTAGACTAAAGAAAGGCCTCTTGGCTATTTATTGGTTAATGGTTATGAAGCTATCAAAAGCAACACTAACCTAAACTGACATCCTCAGCCACAAACATTCTCAAGTGACAATTATAAGAAAGGCCCGATTCAGACATGGAAGCTGCTGCATGATCCTTACATTCAAGTCTACCAACAGTTTCCCGGTGTAGCGTGCATGCTACGCTCAGGAGGTTGGTTTACAATAAGTACAAGTGTATTGGCAGGGTCTGTCATACAGACAGGGGATGGTTAGTTAATCAAACACAGACATGCACACAGACTTCAACACACTCACACACACACACACAAAGCGGGACTCCAGAGGTTTCAGGGACCAGATGTCAGAAGGGCAGATCGTGACACTTGACTAAGAACAGGCCTCACTGGAGTGTATGTGTGTGTGCGCGCGCATGTGTGTGTGTGTGGAGTCAAAAGCCTCTGCACTCTATAACTTCATTGATCTCAAGAAAACAACCCACACCCACTTGCACACACACACACACACACACACACACACGCTAAAGTGAAGGCTTCCCCTTTGAAAACCACATAATACATGTCTGGGCACGCACGAAGGAGAGCTCTGCTGCTCTCTCTAAACACATTAAAGCACGTCCGTGTGTGTGTGTGTGTGTGTGTATTTGACTGTTCAGAACTACAACAGCAGCAGCCATCTAAAGACAAAACTGAATTAAGTTGGAAACAGAGCGCTGGTCTTCCTGATGGTTTTCAACTGATCTCGAGCTCATAAACACTGACTTCACACAGCGTGTCAAGTCATGTATGGATGTGAGGACACCAAGGGCTGAGCTGTATTAATGATACACACACTCAATGCAATAGAAACAAACCCCACAGATGACCACTATTAAAAAGACACCTCCACCTGCGAGCAAGATCTGCATATGTAGAGTGGGCTGCACATATTGATGTATTATTAAAACCAGACACCTGACCCCTGGGCGCCACCCCCTAGATGGCGCCCATTCAGTCGAAGGAGAACTGCTCACCTGGCGCACACACCACTTAAGTTTCTGGTCTCTGGGTTACTTTCAGGATATAAAGCCCAGTGTCTATGCACAGTGGTGTTAATCCCAGTGTGAACGAGCAAACCAAGTCCTGGATAAGGCGGTGCTGGTGCTCGTGATTGTTGTGATCGAGCTTACGTGAACAGGGGTAAACTAAGCTTTTGTGATGAGCTATAATTTTGCCACATTGAGGTAGTTTAAGCCATAAAATAAATGAATACTGTACCTATGAACGATCTGTTCTGCAAAACTTGCTGCTGTCACAAAGGCAACTGGATTGCTTTCCATTTTCTTTAGAGCCTAGCAGCTACCAACAACACAAGACACACTGCACAGTCACTCTGGTTGTTCCATCATCTGTCATTTATTCTACTGGGAATAGTAACTGCAAAAAACGTTGACATTGATATTCTTTGGTAACTGGGGGCAACCACAGATAGATGCATGGAAAACAAAAGTGCTATCCTCTTCCTGTTTTAGTTGCGCAATGGTTCCTTTGTGCCGAAAATCAAGCCTCCATCTTTCCGGTTGATCGTACCCAATGGCAGACAGAGTTGCAGAGTGAAAGCGAGGCTTATAGGGAAGCTATCTAAACGCTAGTTGTGTCATTATTCTATCGCCATTACATTGTGCAATCAACATTTGCTTCATAATGATAAGTTAACCCTTTGGAACCTGAGCAAAATGGCTTGGTTTCTTTTAAAAACACAGAAAGAAGGCAATAAACACTGAAAGAAATTACCCAAAAAATAAAAAATGAAAAAACATAGTTGAAAAAAAAAAAGAATAAATGACCTGAAAAAGGAACTTAACAAATAATCTTGTAACATCATTTTAAATATGAAATAATGATAATCATACACAAAGATTTTCCCTAGATTTTTAAAAAATAATTTTCTAAATCTAATAACTTTTTTGCAATTTGTGGAACATTTCATACCAAGTTGCTCATTGCCTCTTTTTCCCCATGTTTTTTAAGGAAACTGCACCAATTAACTCAGGGTTCAAAGGTTTAAATACCTGCGAAAGGCGTCTGAAAGCAGCACAAGAAAAGTGATGTCCCTCTAGGTTTCAAAGGGTAAAGAAAGAAATTTGTCTTTTTCCACTTTACAAAGTTTTGCAAATGTTTCACAAGGTAATAATTTCTGTGGTAAGGATACAAATGAATGGAAATTGCTTGTTTTGTGACACTTGTCATAACACAGCCTGTAGCTCTATCTATTTTTCCTATCAGCATGAAAAGGTGAGCACACTCCAATTTTGAAAATAAAAGCACTGATAAGCAAAGTTTGATTAAGCGTTAATCTCTGAACAAGGTTAATAAAAGATGTTTCTGTAAACAAAATGGAAAGTAAACTCTGGCATTTGTGTGTGTGTGCGTGTGCGTGTGTGTGGTTGTCAGACTCTATAACTGCCGTCATTACGTTGACAGAGACCAGAACCTACTGCTTCACATTTCACATTATTACTATTAAGAGAGCTGCGGTCTGGTCTGCACACTACAACACAAGCACACAGAAAAACAAAAATGACGGTGCTGAACAAAAACTGCATTCATGTAAGCTCACAAACACACACACACACACACACACACACACACACACACACACACACACACACACACACACACACACACAAAAGTTACATACGGTTGGAAGAGATATGAGGAAACAGTGATCAGGCAGCGGAGAATGAAATCAAGATTCAGGAAAACTATGGTTAACCATGACCTTTAACCCACTGACGGATTTAAAAAGTGTTTATTACAGTACGTTCTCAGGACGTTTTAGGACATCTAAATAAAAACATATGTTTGTATTAGATTGCTGAAACACTGAGCTGCAGTGCAGCGGTGCATGTTTCACTGCTGCAGGACGTGTTGCAGGCGTCATCATTATCATATATGAAAATCTTAAAGGCTGTTATTACTGTACATTACGATGTATGTAAGTACACCTTGTTCCAGTAAACTATGTCTTTAAATATGGCACCAAGTTTCAGTTGGAGTTTCAGTTTAGCTCTCTCTGTTGCTCACCCATGTTTTCAGCCGAGGTCCTCTTAAGAGGCTTATTACACAGCTGACTGACTGTGGTAGCAGGTAGGTTATCTTTGCTGCATGACAATGGAAAAGCATGTGTGAGCCATCCAAAGTAGCACTGATGTAGCAATAAGTACATATACATATTTGTTGACTAATACTGTTGAGTAAGTATCAAGAAATCTCAAGGCAAAAGTGTCAAAGATACATGTCTTGATGTCACTTGGAAACTACTCAAAGACAGTGTTTATCTGATCGAATGAGTTTACAAGTTCCCACTTTTGGACACTTAAATAACCAAATTTACAGAATCCTCATCATCAAACAATGGATGTTTATCATGTTTTTATGTTAAAAACAAACATGTATTGGCCAATATATTCCAAAATATCAATGTCAGCCTCAGATGATCAACCAAATAGCTCTGCTTTTCCTCTAGCTAGCGGCACCATGAAGCTGACTATGGTGAACTATGGAGCTGAGGTGATCATCAAAAATGCACGCATGTGCGCTCAGCCACTCCCAGAGTGCAGTGCTCTGGATAACAGTACATTCCGACAGCACTACAAATTTGCGAACAGTCCTGTTTGTGCTCCAGCACTCAGAAAGAGTATAACCCAATGCATCGTCTTCCTCCATTGTCTAAAACAAGCCAACAGAACTTGCTAGCTAGCGCTATCTAAAGTCTGTGGAGAATAGTTATGCCTCCAGCTAAGCCCCGCCCACCAAAAATATCACACTGCTATTACTAACAGTAAAAGGGTCTACAATTAACTTTATGACCTAATACTTCCATACCTAACGACATTCCCATCAGCCTCAGCTCTAATTTGCAAATGTTAGCATGCTTACACGCCAAGCTCAAAATGTTGAACATGTTAAGCAATAAATGTGCTAAACATCAGCATGTTAGCATTTTTACTGTGAGCATGTTAGCTCAAAGCAATACTGTGCAGCCTCACAGAGCTGCTAAATGGCTGCAGATTTTTAGTCTTTTATTTAAATTTAAAAAAGTCAGCCAAAAACCTGTTAAGTTCATAAACTCTTCATGGTGACTTTATTTTAATTCCTTGCAAAAGAATGTTTTAAAAAATGACAACATACAGCAGGTAGTTTGACATTTCAAGGTTTCCTTCCTCATGTGAGGAGCCCAGTTTGCTTCATCAGCTTACATTAAAAAACTAATAGCTGTCAGCAACCCAGTTCATGCTTAATGGCAGCGTGGTAGATACGCAACAAACTGCTATGATCGGGGTCCAAAATTAACTTTTTGGTCTGCCTGCCAATGGCTGGAACACTGACAATACTTCTGGGCCAAAGTATTTTTCAATGAAACTGAAACATGAAACTGCATGAAATACAAACAAACAAAATGTTGACTACCTGCAGTGAACGCCGCAGCTTCTTGTATTGGTGTTGCCGTCATAAAAAAAAAAACATATATCCACTGTGCTCTTCACTTTTCCGTTTAGGCTGATCTACTGTGGCAGTGTGCCACCACACAGTTGCAGATTTTCACTCAAAGAACTGTGATATATTGGCAGACATTCGTTGCATGCTGCCACTAGTGTGCAGCATTGATGCACACTAACTTCTCAGCTTCAGGGTCTAGTATGTGGAATTTTGTGGCATCTACTGGTGCAACCAACTAAAACTTCTGCTGTTTGCCATGCATAAACAGTAGCCGTCGCGAAAACGTGAATAGCCCTATCTAGAGCCACCGTGTGGCTTGTCTGTTCTAGGCTATAGAACAACTTGGCGGGCTCTTTGGAAGAGGAGTTGCTTTTTATGTAGATGTAAATGGCTCTTTGTTCATAGCAATAACTAAACATATCCATCATGATTATATCACATTTCTGCCAATATATGCCCTTAAATCCTAAACATTGGATCTTTAAGGGCATTCAATAGTTCACCTCTTTTGAATCTTTTAACATGAAAAGTAGAGAGTTGTTAAGATACCTTTAGATGGACAATAACAATAACTGACATGTGCAGAGGACAGAGATTTATGCAAGATGGCTGCCACTGCATGCATATTTGGTCACACAAACCCACCTCAACACACAAGCACGCACATACACACATATTTCAAACATGCAGAGCCATAAATTAGAAAGAGCTGAGTAAATGTGGAGCAGGGCTACAGGGGTAGAGGGTCTGCAGCGACGTGAGCGTGGGCCGTGTTTGGGACGGAGAACAGTCACTACTTGTTTTATTGCCTCATGATGAACACCTGCAACGATGGAGGAGGAGGGAAAAAAAGAGGTCGAGGGCAGACAAAAGGCTCACATCTGAGAGAGGGAGAGAGGTACTGTGGGAACGCCTGTGTGTGTCTGTGTGTGTGTGTGTGGGTCTCAGGTTACATTCTTACAGACAGGCTGCCAAATGAGACCGTCTGTGCACATGCAGATCGCACGCTACGACACACACGTCTACATATAGGATAGTAGCCTGAACACATTATTTGTTCAGGCATTAGACACTTGAATAGACCCCAAGTAAATACGCCATATGGCCAAAAGTATGTGGACACCCCTTTCTACATGCTTGATCAAGGGCTGTTTCTCATAGTTTGGGCTCTTTAGTTCCAATGAAGGGAAATCTTCATGATAGAAATCAGCTTTAAACTTTATGGCAACAGTTTAAGACTTTCCTGTTTCAACATGACACTGGCCCTGTGCACAAAGCCATGACATCAACCCCATCCAACACCTTTGGGATGAACTAACACAGACTGTGAGTCAGATTTTTCTGTCTAACATCAGTGTTGAACATCACCAATGCACATATAGTTGAATGGGAAGAAATCTCTGCAGCCAGGTTCCACATCTGGTGGGAAACATCCCAAGAGTGGAGGCTGTTGTAACAGCATATTGATACCCACAGTGTTAGAAGGTCATGCTCAACAACACAGGGGTGTATTGTTTGGCTGTCCACATACTTTTGGCAACGTAGTGTCCCAAAAGGAACAGTCTAACTTGTTGGGGAATCTTCTTGCTCTCCATCTTCCCCTGAGTCTAATGAGAAACATGGATGTCAGCTCCATCTTTGTGCATCCAGTATACACAGCTACATCCAGGATGTGTTAAGCCTAGCTTAGCTGGCTAAGACTAGAAACAGAGGTAAATTACTTCTACTAATCCAGAACTCGCTGGCATGTTTGAAAGTCAGGTTGTCTTCGGAAAAAAATTGTCAAATCACACCGTTTGTCACAGCAACAAACGGTAAAAAAAAATATTGTTAGATTTTCAAATTTCCAACAGTCCTTGAACACATGGTGTGTGATGAACTCTTCCATCGTGAAACACAAGTGAATTTTTAGCTTAACATATTCAAAAAATCACTTTATTCTGCATGTCGCCAAAATATACTGTTTGCACTTACCCAGATCCTATAAAAAACATTAAATTCTGCACTTGTCAGCGCAACTGAAAAGCCATAAATGATTCTGTGGAGACAGTTATATGACGAATAAAAACTAAACTTGGACAAACTGCAGGCTGTTTACACCTGCATATAGGAGCGGACAGGAGAGACCCTAAGTAGAGGTTGTAAAAGTTCAATGTGTATTGTAATAATACTGCTAGTGGGGACATCAACACATAATGCATATATTGATTCCACTTTTTTTCTTTTTTTTGGTAAAATAATCATATAAATGCTACTTGTGTTTTTATCATGTAATGATTTGTGGAATTCTAATTATACTGCACTGCGTTAGCCTGGGTAGGAAACAATGTCAAGCTCAGCTCACATCCCAGCTACATGAGCTGATCTCAAACAGCCCATTCACCTCAAAGAGCAGCTGATCGATCACCTGATTCCTTTCTATGCAACCAATTGGCAAATCTCATTCAGGGTGCCCTATTTAAACTGCTCTGGTCTGCCTACTGTTTACTCTGCAAGCTGCTTTGCAACCCGCCTCCACCCCAGCTCCTCCTTTTCATGCTGTGTCTGACTTACCAATGTCATTTCTGTTTGTCACTGATGCTGCTCTGTTCTGTTCCCAGGGGGTCTTTGCCGCTGCTCTGCCTGTCTTAGGCTTTCCATGTAGGCACATGGAGGGGCAGGGAGGTTTGGTCTCTCCGCCCTGGGCTTTCCACCTAGGTGTGTGGAAGAGGCTTTTTGCATAGGCCCAAGGAAAAGCAGAGAGGCCCCAGAACAGAGCCATACCGCCAAATAAAATACTGTGAATGGAAATAAAGTTTTCTTTGACTAAAGTGATTCCGACTGAAATATATTTTTGAGTTCTTCCTCCATCCAGCCATGATTACACTGTTTCTATAGAGGTGCAGGATTTACATACTATAGTGAAGAAGGCCACAGTGAGTAAAATGTGACAGGAGCAAAGATGCCCTGATGACCTCCAAAGCTATCTCACTACAATTGTTGACTGTAAAAGAGGTAGAGTCAGAAATGAAAACATCCTGGTTTTATCAGAAGATGGATTTGATCAGTTGACCAACAACCACACATCATGGTGACTCAGCACTACCAAAGTCTCATTAGCTAACAAGCTAGTCCATCCTTTGAAGGACTTTTAAGAGTGCTGATCAAGAAATAGCTCCAACACTAACTGCTGCTAAAACCACAATGTCCCCACTTCGCATTTCTGTTTTTACACCTGTTCAATAAACAAAAGACAACATCAGAGTTCTTTTTGTTATGTTATGAGCCCAAAACCACATGCTCTTCATCCTGACTGTCTTTTCCAAGTTCAGGTAAAGGTTAAACTCAAAGTAATGTCTGAAGTTCAGGGTACATCCTATTCACCAGAAAAGGTAAAGACTCTGCAGTTCTCACAGCCTAAGCGCTCATTCAGTGAAGGAAACAGTTTATTGAGGAAACAGGGAGTGTTTTCCTGAAAATATGGCTGTGCCTCATACTGAAGATTTACTGATCTTTGTTCCAGATTCCTGCTCCTAAAACACAGATGATACTATTTATTTCCAAAGAGAGGTAAAAACAGTGATTAATGTAGGGCAACAAGTTTGTCTTAATCAAATCTCACTGTTCAAACACACTGAAATACACGCAGTTCACACTCACAGACTTATTATCCCACACACACACACACACACACACACACACACACACACACACACACACACACACAGCCGCTGAAGTGACAGACCCCTGGTCTCGCCTTGCCTCCCCTCTTACAGAGTCACTGAAGCAATTAGTTCTGCTTCCTCAGTCGGGACTGAAGTATTTAAAACCTCTGGCCGCACCCAGAGCCCTCTGTCTGAAAGAGTTACGCCAGTGGAAAAAGAGAAAAAACAGAAAAACCCTCCAGAGTCCCTTATATGTACATTCTCACTGTATGTTTAATCAGCTGATGTTTCCAAGAGCAGGCTCTTCTCATGTACCGTTCATATATATACCTATAAAAATTAATGCGCCAGAAATCATACATTACCCATGTCATCATGAAGACTGCGATCACATGACCAATACCCTGAGGGGAGTAAAAAAGCAAGTAGTATGAAGAGGGAAAGTCTGAAAAAGGAAGCAGGTTGGGGCGGTGGATAGTTCAAACAAACATAGGTCATTCCCCCGGGAGAATGCTGTTTGTGTCCCATGTGAAACAACATTAATTTGTTATTTCAAGGTACGTTGTCACCATGTTTCTTGTTCTAAACCTAACCTATGTAACTTGACATTGTCAACCACAACCACATAACTTTACATTAAGTACATAGCGTGATGACACAATTTGTAGGGCTAATTCACTGGATATCATCACCTAAATTTCACTGAACACCACTTTGTCCACAAACTTTCAGTCTGGAGCTAAGACTGTGACATGACAATACTCCCGTGCACAAAGTCTGGTCATTAAAGAAATCATTTTCTCAGTTTGGTGTTAAAGACACCTGACCATCCTGCATAGAGCTTTCACCTCCAATGTGTCCAAATGTGTAACCTTTTTACCTTATTATGTAGTGGATACATTGAAACTAAGGCTGACCCAGATGGTTTGAAGCTTTGAAACTTCAGTTGTTTTTATGGTAATCCGACATCTAAATCAGTATTTAAATGCTTTGTTTTTTCACTTGTAACCTGGTGGAGGAAACTGAAAGGAAGTGGCAAGTATTAGACTCAGATGAGGTCAGTTAAAGCCTGTCCAACAAGGAAAAGGAAGAGGTAAAAAGTATTGTGGACAGTTATTCATGGTTGGCAAATCATGTTAAGCACTTGCTTTGCATCTAGTGATGCGGTTCAACCCACAGTGTTAGAGCTGTTAATTACTTACAAAACATTAATTGTAATAGTCCACCTTTTCTTCCCCTCAGTCCTAGCAGTGGGGTCAGGTTCAGGTGGTAGATTAGCATATATCAGGGATGTCAAATGACCGGCCCACCAGAGGACCTCATCTGGCCCTTCAGAAGACTGTACGAGTTGGTCTTACCTACGATACTGTTGTCCAGAAATTTCATTAGCTGTCTACATACTATTATAATATTTCACAGATATTTTTTTGATACTCGATGTAAAAGGTACTTATCAAATCCCAATGCCACATACATCCTGAACTGTGTGGGAAAATACAGCTGGTCTCAAAAATGTTACAGCAACCTCACTAAAGGTTGAAACTATAAACCAGCACAAAAATGACAATAACCAACATAAGCCAGACGCATTATAAACACTGTGACTTTGTATTAATACAAAGTGAAACCATCAACCATTGCATAATAACTGGAGAGAGGGTCTAGTTCATATGTGATGGTTGATGGTTTCACAGGTCCGGCCCACTTGTTATCAAATTGGACTGTATGTGGACCCCTAACTAAAATGAGTTTCACACCCCTGGCGTGAATATAATTCATCATGTAGCCATAACTCACTAAAAAACAATCAGTTTTGTTAGTTGTCTCAAACAGTAGTCTGCAGCTTGACAGGTGTCTGACCAATGTGGCACTACATCCACCATCCCCTCCACCTACCGCTGACAAAGGCAGCTAAGATACTTTGTCACTTTAGAAATGTTGACATATCTATGAAATATACAAATGTACTGTAATGCTGAAACATACAATGCCAACATTTTCTTATAGCAACTGTGCTGTCGGGATAAGACTGGAACACCAACTGAGTTATTATCAGTCAACATCAGAGTTGGACCACTCCGATGCTCTTGTGTCTAAATGGAAACAAATCACTGCAGCCAGGTTCTATAATCTGGTGGAAAGTGTGGAGGGAGAGAGGAGGTTGTTATAGCAGCAGATTAATGTCTGTGGTTTTGGAATGACGTGTTCAATAATCACACATGGGTGCACTTTAATGTTCGGGTGTCCACATACATTTGGCAATGTGGTGTATATATAACATTTCTTTTTATTTTTTTCCCCCAACCACTGACTTCTGATTTGATTTGGCAACTAACATCATAAAGCACAATAATGCAAATGTGTTTATGTTTGTTTTGCAGAAGTAGGTGTCACATTCTCCATAATGGTGGTTATTTCTTTTCAAGCTCCAGTGTAGTAAATCTTGTTGATATACACCTCTGCCTTCCAAGAACACAGCAGCAGGGAAACAACTTCATAAAGCCGCATTTATTGGATAATTGGTCCTTCAAATGGCTTCAAGCTGTCGAAGGATGGCCATCCAACAGGCAGCAGGCCGGAAAATGGGAGAAAAGAGGAAAGTCTAGGGGGAGGGAAAAAAAAACAAAAACAAACTAATGTCCTCTTTAATGTCCTCTTAACCAAAGGCTAAAAACACTGTGTGGAAGTGAGGGTTTCACCCTGAAGTTATTGCAGACACAAAGCTGACAAATAAGACAAACAGCCTAAAATGCAAAACAGTAATTATCAACTTTTTCAATTAACATTTCATTGTGATGCATGGATAATTTAGCATGGTGCAGCCATAAGAAAACATCATTTTGAGTCTAAATTAAGTGTTTTTTTTAAAGGCGAATCCAAGTTATGTTTCAAGGTGTCATAGTAAGTCAAATCTTGTGTTTGTCAGACCAAGTCCCAAGTCACGTATTGAGTAATTCAAGACACAATCTCTTCAAACAGATATCGCATTTGTATGCAGAATCTGACGGCAACAAGACAAGATTTTAGTATCGGAAGTATTTTGGTTTACATTTGCAGTCTGAGTAGCATTGACCAATCACGTTTGAGTGGGCTATTGTTGCCTGCAGATAAACTGTGTGTAGAACAAAAGCGGCCGAACACACTGGCCAAAAATGCAATTTCAGAACCCACTGTCTATCGCCTCACAATGATTTAGCATTTTATTAGCTTTCTATACTAGTTTACATGCATTCATCTGTTTGAGCCAAAATGTTAACTGTCTCAAGTTGCTAACTGGACTGCAAATCGGACTGGGGTGGCTGTGGCTCAGAAGGTAGAGCGGCCATCTACCAATCATAAGGTCATTGGTTTGATCCCTGGCCCCACAGTCCTTGGACAAGATACTGAACTCAAAATTGCGTGCAAGTGTGCACGAATGATTATCTTATAAGCAGGTGGCACCATTTATGATAGCCTAGACTAGACCTAGACCAGTGTACAGTGTATGAATGTGTGTGTGAATGGGTTGAATACTGTAACGTGTTTTGAGTGGCTGCAGAGATAAGAAAAAGCGCAACGTCAGTGAAGTCCATTTAAACAATATTTGGCACATGAAGAGGAAATCTTGGCCCGGATATCCACTGGCTACATCGGAACCCCCAAATTATTGGCCATTGCCCCCAGAGGCTTATTCAGCCCCTCCAGGATGTTGTGATTGCAACATTCATTCATTCATTTTCCGTAAGTGCTTCTCCTGTTAGCCTATCCCAGCTGACATTGGGCAAGAGATGGGATACACATTGAAAAGGTCGCCAGATTATCACAAGGCTGATACATAAAGACAGACAACCATTCACACTCACATTCACACCTACGTTCAATTTAGAGTCACCAATTAACCTGCATGTCTTTGGACTGTGGGAGGAAGCTGGAGTACCCAGAGTAAACCCACGCTGACAAGGGGAGAACATGCAAACTCTGCACAGAAATTTCACCAATACCTGTGACTTCTGTTTGACCTTGCAAATTTGACCAATCATCATTGTTTCCTGTGAGTTACACCAGTCATAGCAGTCCCCTGTACATCAAACGAATTCACTTCCTTGGTTCTGTGCCACACAAACATTGCTACAAATATACCAACAAAAACTACTGTTAAATCACAAATAAATCACAAACTCAGAAAAGTTGACTTCCCACTGAAACAAGTTGTTCAATTTTCAATGAATTATACACAAAAAACTGCAACTACTTTTGCAATTTTCACTTGCTATTTTGCAATTCCCTTGCAAAATAATTAGGGCTGCCCCCTAAAAGTCGACCAGAAAGGTCATTAGTCGGCAAGATTTCATTAGTCACTTTGAAAAAACAAACAAACAAACTTAAACTCTATTAGGAGCTGTGCCTTGTCAAAATGAATTAAAACCTATATGACTGGACCATGTGGGAAGTTAATTTGAAAGGACAGACACAGGAAGTGTCCACGCTCAACAGTCAGACAGGAGTCAGGTTAATTTCCAGGGCTGGTACCTGCGGTTATTCCACAGGCTAGTTAATAACATGTCAGGCAGGAAATCCAAAGTGTGGGATCATTTTGAGAAGGTGAAGGACGAACCCAAGGTGATATGTAAACTCTGCAGGCAAACATTTGTCTATCATTTGTCGACTACAAACATGACGTATCATCTGAAACATGTAAGTAGCTACATGCCCATTAGCCACTTAGCCACCCATTAGCCATTGGTTGACAAGGAAAATTCTTAGTTGGGGGCAGCCCTAAAAATCATGCCTTAAAACATCGCAAAGCTTTAGAAAAGATTCTGTGAAGTCAGGCATATAAGGCCACAACAATCCCAAAAAAAGGAACTGCTTGTCATCGTTTCATTGTCGCCAGAACAATTGTCAAATAAAGTCTTAAGTTACTGTTGACAAGTTCAAGTCAGTTCTCAAGTCCAAGTCAAGAATCAAATGATTAGAGACAAATCCAAGGCAAGCTTCGTGTTTGTTTAGTTTCAAGTTTCAGTGAACAAATTACATGTCAAGATACAAGTCTCCCTGGTCTCTGAACATCTTTGTTTCATCACATTTTCAAAAGCTGTATAAAAGTATTTTTGGACATCACTGAGACAAAAGTCCTTTCAGCACATGTTTGATGAGTAATATTCAAGGTGTGTGGCTAAGGTTCAAGTTCACTCCTAAATGTTGATGTGGATGTTCACAATTAAGCAAAAACTAATCGTGGTCGAGGTATCAGATCTGTGTTATTGTTGTATTTCGAAAAATATGAAAAGAGAAGGCAGTTTTACATCGAGTTTTAAGTAGAGTAACCCTTACAGAGGGAGTGAGAGTGAGTGGGACGAGACAGAAGGAAAAGAGTTAAAGGGACAACGGGAGAAGAACAGAATGAAAGAATGGAAAAACATGAAAAGAGGAAAAAGTGAGGGAGTGAGAAAGTCAGAGGATAGACAGAGAGAGGGTGAGAAATGTTTGGAGTGAGGAGTTCTCGCTATTCAGAGTCCTGACAGTGTGGAATGTGAGAGGGGAGATCAATGTGGTATCTCAGACACACACGCACATACACACTCAGACTGCCAGATGTCCTTTAGCCAATGAGGAAGAAGCGGTCTGGTCTCCTCAGGTCAACCCACATGTGTCTCAGCGGACACACACACACACACACACACACACACACACACACACACACACACACACACACACACACACACAAGATCTGACCCATCTTCCTCTCATCAGCTTTCCTTCCTTTCTACATTCACTCTGTGTGTTTGCCAAGATGCACTATTTTATCAATGAAAGCTTCACAGTTTGCACGTCAATTCCCACGTGCAAGGCACTAACACTGCCAGGGTTAGAGGTTCAAATCTTAGGAGCAAGGAACTAACACTTCCAAGGTTCGAGGTTCAAATCCTTAAAGCAAGGCACTAAAACTGCCACTGGTAGAGGTTCAAATCCTACGAGCAAGAGGTTCAAATCTATAGAGCAAGACACTAATACTGCCAGAGTTACAGGTTTAAATCCTTCGAGCAAGGCACCAATGCTGCCAGGAATAGAGTTTCAAATCTTTAGAGCAAGGCGATTATACTGTCAGGATTAGAGGTTCAAATCCTAAGAGCAAGAGGTTCAAATCTATAGAGCAAGGCACTAATACTGCCACGGTAAGAGGTTCAGTTAAAAGCTGGTGGCACAAAACCACTGACAAACCATTCCTTCCTCCCTTAAGCAAAACTGTCATCACTGTCAGTGTTATCACTGAAAATATAAGATATATGATGAAATGTTATTAATACGACCACTCAAAATCAAATTTAAAGGATTAAATGTTAAAACCAAATTAAGGAAATTAAAAAAGAGCGAATAAAACTACTGTTACTGAGACTTCCTTTCAAATGTCCAGCCTCCAGCAGCTCAAAACAATCAAAAGGAATCCTCTGGTGCCAAAACTGATCAGAAAAGAAATCCACCACACTAAGGGTCAAAGGTCAGGATCAGCTATAGAGATGTATTACTGAAGGTGGTAGAGAGTCAGTGTCTTGCTCAAGGGCACTTCAACAGGGGTCAGCATCTTTCCATCTACATACCTCCCTCCTGTTCTGGAGATCGCGGTTAGAAAAATGTCTAAAAGGCAAAATAAACTAGTTTCACACTGGACCAAAACACCAATTAAACGTCAGGGAAGAAGATCCAAATTAACACAAACACAGCCAGAGTTGGAGGCATAAATTTACTGCTGATATTGTTGTGTGTGTGTGTGTGTGTGTGTGTGTTTTTCTTTTTTTGTGTGTTTTTTCTTTTACACGGATGAACAAAAACACGCACACAATCTTAACATGCATGCACACTTCTCTCTTTTTCTCTCCATTCTCTCTCTGTCTTTCTCTATGAACACACACTTACAGTACACACACACACACACACACACACACACACACACACACACATACACTCTGTCTGGCCCGTCACAAGACCAGATGGCACTAGGGGTGTTCCAGACAATTTACAGTCTGTGTGTGTGTGTGTGTGTTTGTGCACGTATGTCAGTATTTGTGTGTGTGTGTGTGTGTGTGTGTGTGTGTGTGTGTGTGTGTGAGGAAAGGGGGGGGGGGGTTGGTTGGAAAATATATCTCCTGTGTACACACACACACACACACACACACACACACACACACACACACACACACACAGGGACTTGGCAGTGCCACTCCAGTGCCAGCTCTGCCAAAGACTGAGAATAAAACAAAAGCCGGGATGAACCATCGTGCTGCTTCTCTCCTCTATGCCACCCCTAACTCTGAAACAGATGGTTTAACCCGCTGATCTCTGCGGTGTGAAGGTTCAGTGTGTCTCTGGCAAGTCAACTCGCATCACATTTGTACATTAAACACCTTTAACAAAGAGATTGTGACGCCATACGAAGACAATATACAAGAAACTGGCAAATGTGTGTCGTTCCAGGTGGGAAGAAAGGGCAGGAGAAAAAAATGGAGGGAAAAGAGGAAGCATACGATGAGGACGGGGAGGAAACAGGATATTTTCAATTTAGAATATGCTAAAATAACCTTGATAAATTCCTGTTATATCTCATAAAAAGTCTTGTTTTGATGTTGGGGAAAAAGAAATGCATTGTGTGTGAAAAAAGATCTAATGTATGATAGCATCTTCTTTAGTAGCAATGTGTGATTTCCTATCCATCTTCATCTTGTCTCCTCCTCCTCTTTCTCCATTCTTATTTCTCTTTTAAGGGCCTTCCTCTTCAAAATCCATCCAGTTAAGTTTCACTTTCAATTCACTTGGCACTGCGCTGCATCGGCTAAGGCAGAGTGCCCAGAGCCTCTACCACTGGTGCTCTAAAAGGTATATTCTAACTTTAGAGCACCCTGTGTCACAAATGTCTGTTACTGCACTGACTTGAGTTTGAAAAGAACATTTTGAATGATCTCCTCAACAAATTCTCAAATAAGTCGTTAAAGACAATCAGAACCCTTCAGACCAGGGGTGTCAAACTCATTTTAGTTCGGGGGCCACATGCAGCCAAATTTGATAACCACGGCACCCGGGGGAACAGGGCCTTTCCCACTGCTGCTCCCACCCTCTGGAACTCACTCCCTAAAGACATCAGAGACTCCCCTTCCCTCTCCACCTTCAAGAAAACCCTCAAAGCGCACTTTTCAAAACTGCCTACAACCTCTAAATTTAGTGTACTTCGCTTCCACTTATTTCCCTCTCTATGTCCCTATGGATTGTTTTGTTTTGTTTGTTTGCTGTTGTTGTTCTTTGTAAAGCATCTCTGAGTATCCTGCAAAGTGCTATATAAATCCAATTTATTATTAATATTATGACTATTATTATTATAAGTGGGCCGGACCTGAAAAACCATCAACCATTGCATAATAACATATGTGAAACTGGGCCTTCAGCCCAAAAGTGCTGCCATGGTTCAAGCTCGAGTCGAGTCAGGTCAGATTTTTCTTGGGCCTGATCAAAGCTCTATCTTTCTCTATCTTCTACCATAATATTATGGTTTTGTCGGATCAATTTGTCACTCACTTATGAACTGCCATGTTGTTGCAATAGTTACCGTGTCTTGTGTAGCCTATGTATTTCTTATACAGTTTAAGAAACAAATGGTCTTAGGACAGAATATTAAAAAGGAAATACAGTTTAGCAATTTAATTCATGCTTTTGGCAAAAAAAAAAAAAACTAAACAAAAATAGTTGAGTCCACTCAGAAGTGGACTAAGATCCTTCTTATAAAGTGGTCTTCTACTCTACTAAAATATTTCTATTGACAGCTGTCAATAGAGTTTTTTGAACAAACCAGCCATCAGTGTTCCCATCATGCTTTGGGTGAAGTCAACAAAAAGTGTAATATTGCTATGGTGGTAGCCGTGAGCACCGGAGCCCCGTTTACCTTTAATCTGAATAACATTATATCGTAAGATAAAACTATTACATTCTGGAGACACTGCACCACAAAATGTTATGATTCATCAGCTTCTAGCACTTCCTGTTTGTGCTATGACACGGATATATACTGACATCAATCACCAAAATGTCTAAACGTGACTGAGTGTTACAAGTAAGGTTAAAGAATGAGAGAAAGAAAATGAGGCAGAAGAGGAAAAAGGAGTAAGTGAGGACTTGGAGGAAGGTTAGGATAAAGAACAGAAGGAGGGATATGAACAGTGATGGGGCAAAGACAGCGAGGAGGAAGAGGAGGGTAAGAGGACAAAGACGTGGGTGGAATCAGCTGCTCCCACAGCATCACATTTGATTCCCAGACCTTCGTCTTCTCAATTAACAGCCAAGATTTTCATATAACACACCTCTTCTGCCTTCACTTTAGCCACTTACACACAAACACACACACACACACACACTTTTATCCCTCTTTTGACACACACACCACAGACAAACACACAAGTTTCAATGCCGACATTAAACTCCCCAAACAGTTTAGCTTGTCACACACTTGCACTTACAAGCATAAACACACACACACACACATACACACACACTGCCGCCTCCCAGAATAAGTTGGCTGCCTCTAATTGGAGTGGTGTTTGTTGCGGAGAGGTGTTGAGCGCCGCTGTAATTGCCAGGCAGGCTGGTTGACGTTCCCTGTCTCTTTATTTTTTAAGGACTGGGTAATTAGGCTCGGTGGTTGCGATCGTGCCGCCATCGCCGCCGGTACGAGCGAACAGGTGTGGGAGCGAGCGCCGAAACACACGACACCTCACCGACGTCACAGACCGACCGCGGAGAGGAGAGAAGGGCTGTTTAGTGGTGACAAGGGGGCTCGGAGCTGTGAGGTTTCACCAAAAGATACTGAAGACGGAGGACTGAAACCATGCTCGCCACAGGAGGGGAGCAGGTATTCAGTCAGCTGATTGGAGGAGAGGAAATGAGCAGATTCTGTCACCGAGCATTCAAAGACACTTGTGAATATACCTGAATATCACCAGATATATCTAATAACTTCCAGGTATTTGGTCATGAACAAAAGCATAACCTGCAATGACGTACAAATCACTAAATCAATGAGAAACAATAACAATAACCACTAAACTAAAGTAAACTAAACTCAAGTACAAGATTAAAATAGCTAAACTACTGTATATCTCACAACGAAAAACGTTTGGCGAACTCAAACGAAAGGGCTGAGTTTTTAGATGCCGAGCTAACATTAAGACCTTTGTGTCAGATGTTCAGTTTTTCTATATTGCTTTCATGGTTTTTAGCCCAATTTTGCAAGTAAAAATATCCTTAGCATTGTATAGTTAACCATAGCTGTAAGTGCACCATGCTAACCAAACTAGCTGCGACAATTAAGGTTAGCTCCACCCTCTTGTCCAAATATGGTAGTTCTATCTGCAAAAATCCAATATGGTGAAACTAAAGGTTTCAAAACAGGAGTCCACAAACCACAGGGTCCTGTCACTGCGGTGGCATCCATTATTTTATAGAGACTATGATGCCAAGTTAAACTGAAACATATTTGAGTTAAAATAAACCAAAGGTAAAAGTAACTAAACTTTACCACTACAACCAAAACTTTACAAAAACCTTGAAGAAACAAAACTGTATCTTTCCAAAAAAACTCAGGGTAAACTCCACACTAAAGCTTGAAAAGTTTGTCACAAGTGTGTACCCTAGATGCCTGACCTTTTCAATCAAATTTAGCCCCCTTTAAACCTTGTCGTTCCCTCCTCATTTGATCTGCAAATCACCAGAACCAACCTAACTGGGAGACACAAGCTAAATATAACTAAGCATAAACATATTTAAATATACAGTAAATTGCAGACATCACACATAGAAAAACTTCAGTAAATTCAAAGGAACCAGACTGAATCTGTCTCAACAAACCCAAGCTGAACTCAAACTAAGGTCTGGAATACCAACTGTGCAAAGCAGGCAGCTGCCCTCCCAAGGGGCCCAAAGGTTGCAAAACTGTTTGTAGTAATTTGGGTTGATTGTAAATTTGATGAAGAATATAAGACACAACTGAAAACTGAAAACAACTTACTCATTATTAAACTTAAATGCTGAAGGTTTAAAGCAGGTCTTGCATTACTAACTGTGTACCTGTCTGAAAGGGACATGACATGATGATTATTTGTAATACATATGGTTTAATCAAATTACCACAAATACAGGGTCAAAAAGGAACCCACAACCTCTGTAATGGTAAATCCAGCCTCACTTAAAGTAAAACTTAAACCACTAAAACCAACTAAAGAGTAAACAAGCCAAACTGAACATTTTAACTCAATTAAACTTCTGTCTAAGAAACCAAACAGAACAAAATAGAAACTAAAATAAACTCAACAGCTCAGCACATCTCAGCATCGTCTTTTGGGAAAACATATGGAGCTCCGACTCGGTAGCGAGCCGGCCCGTCGAAGCAAGCGGCACGTCAATCTCCTGAGCTTTGAAAAAAAAAAGCACAAACCCACGCCGAGTTCTCAAAGACGCTAACCTTGAAATCACTGCCATTATTAGCAGAGTCATTATTAGCATTAGAAAAGCAAATGGGGCTAATAATATTTGCCATTATGGCTAAAAACGCCTATTAATCCCTAATCCGCACCACAATTAAGAGCATGGTTGGGTGTTTTTGTGAGTCGTTCTGCATCTCCTTGCCGGGGAAATGAGACAATTTAACAGCCTCAGAGGCAGAGGGAGGGTGGGAGGGTGAGGTATTAAGCGACTGGCTCCTGCTCTCCATCTCTATTTTGAAAGCGATCAGCCGGAGTGTTTTTGAGTGACAGGCGTAACAGAGGCAGATTTGACTGGATAGAGACAAGAGGGTGGCGGTGGGGGCGTCGCTCGCCGCGTTGAAGCGCGTTATCTGTCTCAGTACAAGTGCATCAAATCAAACGGGAGAGGGGGTATTATTAAAGCAACCCCCTTTTTTCTCCGCTGTGAACTGTGACTTAATAAGCTATGCCAATTAGGGGAACAAAAATCAGGCATGCCATCGGGGCTGTATCTATCCTTGCCCAAATTTCTCTGCTAATGCGTGAAGCTCGCTGGCAGAGGCGACGGGGCTGCTGTGTTTTTCTGTTTGGCTTTGGCTTTGACAGGGAAAGGAAGAAGAGGAAGAGGTGGAAGGTGGCATAAAATAAAATACAAAACGATAAAGCCTATTGATTTTGCGATTGTCTGCCTAAGAGTTGATCTTTATTTTTCTTATTGTCAACAAATCCCTCGCAGAAACCAACAATGAATGCATCTACTAACAGGTACTTTCTGTATATCCAAAGCCTGATATTTCTCATCCCTCTGCGCTACAGAGCTCCTTCACTGTCCTAAACAACATTTTTTCATTACTATAAATATGACCGCTGAAGTTTAGTGTAGTTTTGGCTTGTGACCCTTGAAAATGAACCTATTTCCAACATTAATGGAAGGGCATCCCCACACCAAGGTTGGGAACAACCGCTGTAGATTTCTTGGCTCTATCCTGCTACACTGCCCTGCTGCCATGAACACTCACTAGCTCTGCGCATCAATCAACTACTAAAATAGTCCCCAAGAAATTCACCTTTTCCTCCTGCTTCAGGAGGAAAAGTAGCACATTGTGCCTCATTCACCAACATTGCTCCTAGGAAAGGTCTACACCAGATACATGACATGATCTCAAAATACGGATGTTTTTGCACCTGTGCTCTTAAAATGATGAATCCCATTGTGCTTGTGAGCTGAAAGTGCGTGCAAGTCGATCCTAATTACCACCGCAAATGCACATAAAAGGGCATCAGACTGCACGGCCATGTGCACACTAAGAAACTGAAGAAGAAGAACAAGAAGAGGAAAAGTGCTCTCCAAGTTGTGTGTTTGTTTGAGTCTGAGACAAAATAGGATGAGTCAAGGTGGAAGGTGGACTATTTTATGCAATGTTTCTGTAACTTATTAAAAGCTGACTTGAAATGTCATTTTTTGTCCCGCCTTCACAATCAGTGATATTTTCTAGCATGATTAACCACATATTACTGGATGGCACAGTTCCAAAAGTACCATAATAAACTGTAAAACAATGGAAATAATTAGAATATAAAGAAATATCATGAATGATTAACAGCAATTAATGTATTTAAATCATATAATATACAACTGCAGAACTGAAGAAAAGACGCTAATCAATCATTCTGTCAACATTCAAATGTGCGTAAGCGTGCTCTTGAGTATGCTCCGATTCTGTTTTTCCCAAAATCCTAAATAAATAAACATCAGTGTATGTCAGAATCTTTGTAAAACTGCGTCAATAGGTTTTAAGAATGGTTGGTAACGGCTGGTAAGCGAGGCCCAGTGTTGGTTTGGTCTTTGGACCGTTCAAAGACATGCAGGTTAAGTGGTGACTCCATGTTGGACCCTTGGTGTGAATGTGACAGTGAGTCGTTGTCTACGTGTCAGCCCTGTGACTGACTGGTGACACGTCCAGGATGTAGCCAGCCTCTCAGCCAATGTCAGCTGGGATCGACTCCAGCCTCCCTGTGACAGGATGAGCAGGTACGGCTAATGGATGGAGAGAACAACGGAGAGTTCGCTCTGTTTGTTTGTGGGGTTTGTTGAAAATAAGAAACAGATTCTGTCAGTTCTGTTTCTTTCCTTCACTCCTTCCTTCCTTCTTTTTTTACTCCTTTCATCACTTTACCTTTCCTTTCTATCTTCCTCTCTTGTTTCCTTCTCTGCCTTTTTCCCTTTCTTTTCCTGTCTTTCTTCCTCTGACTTCTCCTTTTCTTCTTCCTTGTTTCTTTTTCCTCTTTCATACCGTCTTTCCTTCCTTTCTTCCGTCTTTCAGTCCTTCCTTTATTTGTTTCTTCTTTCTCATCCTATAATTTCTTCCTTCCCTCTCACCTTTTCTTTCTTTCTTCATTTTCTTTTTCCTTTTCCTCTTGTGTCCTTTATCTGTTTCCTTTCCTTCTTTATGCCCTTCCTTTCTTCCATTATTCCTCTCTTCCTTATTCAGTTCCTTCTTACCTGTCCTTTCCCTCTTCTTTGTTTTTCCTCCCTCGCTCCCTCCCTCCCTTCCTTCTTCAGTTCTTTCTTCCCTCTTAACCTTCCTTTCTCCAGGTTTCACTTCATCCTTCTTACCTTTTCTTTCTTTCTTGTTTTCCTCTTTCCATCCTTTTATCCCCTCCCTGTTTCCTTTCCCTCGGTCCCTTCTTCCATCTTTACTGTCTTCCTTATTCAGTTCTTTCTCACCTTTCTTTCCCTCTTCTATTTGCTCATTTCTTCCTGTCTTCCCTTTTCTTTCTTTCTGTTTGCTTTTCCTCTTTATGTCCTTCCATTCTTCTCTCTTTATTTTTTCCAGTTTCAGTTCCTTCTTACCTTTCCCTCTTCTTTGTTTTCCTATTTCCTCCCTCCTTCCGTTTTCCTTCCTCCCATTTCCTTTCCTTTTTACTTCCCTTTTTTCTTCCATCTTTGCTTTCTTCCTTCTTCAGTTCTTTCTCTCCTTTCCTTTCCCTCTTCTTTTTCTTGTTACTCCCTCCTTTCTTTCTTCTGTTTTCCCCTTTTCTCCTTCCTTTCTTCTCAGTTTCCTTTTTCCTCCTTACATCCTTCCGTTTTTCTATCCTTCCTTTTTCCGCATTAAGTTCCTTCTTACCTCTCCTTCTTCTGTTTCTTTTTTCCTCCTTCCTTCCTTTCTTCCCTTCCTCCCATTTCCTGTCCTTTGTAAAATCCCTTCCTTCCTCCATCTTTCCTCCCTCCTTCCCCTTAACCTTCCTCTCCTCAGCTTCCCATTCACCCTTCATACCTTTCCTTCCTTCCTTCCTTCCTTCCTTTGTTTGTTTCTTTCTGCTGACACTTGAGGAAACATTTCCTCCACCTCTCGTTGCCAACTTTATGTTCCATGGCAACTGGGATGATGGTTTGTCCTCCCGCCCCCAAAGCCCCCATCCCATCCCCCTATTTGGTCCCAACTTAACACACACATTCATGCTCACACACACACACACACACACACACACACACACACACACACACACACACACACACACACACACACACACACACACACACACACACACTCAAAATATGACAGACACACATAAGCTCAATACATATTCTCCTATGAATAAACACATCTCTCTCTCTCTCACACACACACACACACACACACACACACACACACACACGCACACACCTCAGTCCCCTTCCAACACCATTGACAGGGAGACAAACAGCGGATCTGTGAGGTTACGCGTTTAAAAAAAAAAAAAAAAGGAAAAACACCACAACCAGCCAAGACCTGAAATAGACGAGTGGCGGTGGCAGCGGTTTTGACAGGCAGAGTGAAGCCGCTCGCTGAACGGCTTCATCCAGGAGGAGATTAGAAACACACACAGAGTTTGAAGTGTGCATTATCTTTCCAGGGATGATCCCAAAATAAACAACAACAATGGCGAAATCTCCCAATAATTAAAACGCCTAATCCACTTCCTGGTTGGTGATGACCGTGGGCTGAGCGTGTCAGCCGGGACTCGTGGGGATTGTGTGGCGTTTATGTTTAGACGCTTTTGTGTTTTAAGGTGAATTTATCGCCCTAAATACGAGGACTTACATCCAACGAGGAGAGGGCTTCAAAACCAAAATTTATTCACAGCATTGTGTGAAGGTTGTCATTTCAAAATTCTAATTCTACGTGAAGACGTGTTTGGAAAAAAAAATGTCACTACTTATCCTCAAAAGCATCAGATACACCAAATCCTAAAACCTGCTTTTATTCCTCCACCTCTCTGTCTGACTGACATGTTATTTTTATACACCTCTGTGTTTCGTGCTTCCATCCAGGCTCATGTCTCCTTTATGTCCTAATTTTACTGTTGATGTTGTCTTCTGTAACCCCGTTTGGCAACCTCCACCTATTTTTCAAAGCATTCAGGGACAAACTGCGTTCTTTGTAGTTGGGAATTTCTGTGCGGTGGCAAAAGACCTGTTAATACAGGAGATTAAAAGTGAGGGTGTGATGTAAAATCACTGTGATGTGGTGTAAGAGCTGGGTGTCGAACCTCTGCACTTACTTGCAGGGGATGATGTGAAAATTTCATGTTCTGGTTATCCCGCCCAAATAATTTAATTTCCATTGGCCTCATCTATTTGACTCAAAACACATGGTATGGACCTAGTTTACAATTAACTTTGGGATTATCTGATTGTAATAACAAAACTAATTTAAACAAAGATGGATTGTTATAATAATACTTAGGCAAATACCTTTCTCTGTAAGACATTAAGCTTACATTCTTACTTTAAAACAAAATATGATGCTCATCTCCCACATGATTATCATCACAGAGGTTGCAGATCCTCTGGTTTCTGTCCAGTCCTTTATATCTTCCTTTGACTTAAGGAATTCTGGTGTTGTTCAATCTAAAATTACAAATAGCCCATTTGTACTACTGGTTTTCATGCAACAGATACTTCGCTTGTATAAGCTCTTGTTTAATTTCGACATATATTCAATATTCAATTTATGATATTATCCTGATAACATTCAAAATATGCTTTAAACTCCTGAAATGGCATTGAAACACAATAGAATACCTTCACCTGACATATTGAGACAAAAATATTTGTAATGCACTGCATATCATGATACTTGATCAGTTCTACACCGTTAGATTTGGTAGAGGCTAATTTGGAAACTGTTTGAGTCAATTAAAAAGAATGTGAATGTGAATATTTCCTGGTTTCTTTACTCTGTAATAGCAAGATGAATATCCTTGGAGTTGTGGAGCAAACAAGAAAGGCTTTAGGAGACACTTATCGGTATTTTCTATTTTTCCCCCACCATTTTCTGACACGTTATAGACTTAATCATTAAATAATCGACAGATTAGTCGACAATGAAAATAATGGTTAGTTGCAGCCCTAATCACAACGAAGACACACACATGGCATTTTATCTTTGTCAAAGCCTGTTTAAGTTCTTTTGCATTTTCTTTTTTAAATTGGTGCACTTGCAACCTGTTTTATTTTTATTGTTGGTTGCCCGGCTGTGTTTTTTATCACAACCAGAGAGGAAATAATTTATCATTCCATCCCTTCTTCCAGATATATACTGATTTGAATCATAATTTCCCAGTTCTAGACTGTATCTTATCAGTTCTTGCTTGTGTTTCGACAAAACATTATATTACTTTTTTTATTATAATTATTTTGGTATCTGTACAAAAACTCATATCAGCACTAGGGATGTTCCCAGATGTTAAAACAAGGGTTTCAACTTAGACTAGTTGACAAGTCTAAAAGTACGAAAAAACTCAGAAAACATAAAATAAAATACTATGTATATAAGAGTCATTTGAAATTGTTAATGACCAAGTTGTATTTTGAACACCATTAAAATGTGTGGCACTTTTCAACGTGCGCTACGAAGACTCTGCATTATCGTACGAAACATCTTACTACAATAAATCTTTAGGGAACATTCATGATCATTACAATGGAATTTTCATTGGGTGATCGCAACTGCATGAAATAATAAGTACTTCAATAATAAGTTCAATCTATTAGTATTTCTGTTGTCTAGCAACTTCTAATCGACCAGACGACAAATCGCACACATCTTTAATCAGCATATTGTAAAGATCTATAATGTTGTTGGTTGAGTCAATTGAAATTAACTTGCTGACTAGGAGCTGATCACATTGGACACTTTGGCATACACTAGGTCAAAGTCCTGTCCCACTGTCCCTTCAGTAACGAATGAGGTTATGAGAAATACACCTCCTCATCATGCTGACATCAAGATATCTAACCAACTTGCTCTCATGACATCAGAAATATAACGTGAATTGAATAAAATTGAAGCTGTTTTTTGTTTTGTTTTTTAAATTAAAACGCGATGCTGAAGTAAATAGTGTGTTCTAATGTTGACTGCACCTTTTTTGGGCCCTTGGTGAAATCTGGCCGCTACTCCCCTGATGCCACCAAATTATATTAAATTTAAGTAACATGTATTAACTTGGCTCTTTTCCCTCTCATGGCAGCACATGAAAGTGTAAAAAAAAAAGAGTTGCAGATAGTTTAAGAAATCACTCTGATGAAAACCTTGTAAGTCCAGTTCTGGGGGATTTCAGGATTACCTGACAGGCACACATTTTAACCCCTTACTGTCATAAAGCTCTCCCAAATCCCATATGGATAATAACACCAACAACATACTGGGATCCAGTTAGAATAAGTATTTCTACTGACTCTTGTGTGTCTCTTTCCTTATTTCCTGATGTCAGGAATTGTTGATGCCTTGAAGGTACAAGGTTTTTTTTCCCACTGTATAATTGGCCAGTTTTGGGGCCTGATGGAGGCCCTTGAGTAGCTGCTAGATGCAATTCAGACCTTGAGCCAATGCTGCCAAATAAATTGAAATTAACTGATAAGATGAGTTAATCCAATGCAGGAGGAGGACATACTAGACAGGTGTGAATATGAATACAGTGTTTTAAAAGGTATGTTAAATATATGTTTTTTAACATCACTAAACAAAAGTCACGTCTGTCAACCTGAGCGAAACACAAAGTGTGCGGACCCAGTTCAGTGTCGGCATGTCCCAGCCTCTGGCCTCGCCCCAAACTTTGGAAACCGCTGCTCTCATGGTTGTGTAGGTCTATAGAGTTCTAATTAGCTGCATTCACAAACAGCGCCGGGCTCATCAAAATGCCGAGGCCTGCAGAAAGCCACAGCAGGGGTGAGCAGAGGGTGTGTGTGTATGCGTGTGTGTGTGTGTGTGTGTGTGTGTGTGTGTGTGTGTGTGTGTGTGTGTGTGTGTGTTGCATCTTGTACATGTGGGTGTTTAGACGTGTGTGCGCGAGAAACCGAGTGTGATTTGTGTACAGGGATGAGTGCATGCGTGTGTGACACCAGTGTGTGTTCCTGTATCAAAAGAAAAAAAAACCCCACAACAATCTCAAAATGAAGACTGAAGCAGCAAAACGAAGCCCAACTACAGATTCTACAGAAACTGGGCCTTTTTTTCTCCCCTCCCCAAAATCGTAACATTTGTCGTCCTTCCTTGCATTTGTATGCACGGCACGGGAGCAAACAACACCGCCGAAACCGCAGAGCACAAACAACAACAACCGCACAACGAAGCAGTAAACAAAGAAGACGTCTCGACATCTCTCTGTTTTCCAGCCAACAAACAAAATGGCTTCCGAACGCTGTTTAGAGGCAAATAACATGAGCGGGAGCAACAGAAACGACCCGGCTGTTTTCTGTGAAAAGCTTCCAGAAAAGATTTTAAAAAGACAGTATCCTCCGGAGGTTGAGTCTGTCTCATGCAGAATGAAGATGTGAGGGAACATAACACACGTGTAGTACAATATAGGGAAACGCAGCACCACCTACAACCTGACATATGATCACATCAGTGAGGTAACATATAGAACTGCACATCCGACCACAGAGAAAGCAGCAGCATAGGATCATATCATATCATCACTGCAATATAAATACCTGCCATATGCTCATTGAAGATACTGTCAATAAATAAGAATACTGGAGATAAATTTAGCAAACTTGATTGTTCATCAATTGATTCAAGCTTAACAGCGGTCAACTGACAACTCATAATCTCCCCGACTAAATCTTTTCAAAAGAAACTTTTTAAAAGTTTAAATGACATATATGAAAAGAAAAAACAGCTCCCAGCAATCCAACAGAACATCATCATCACTCCCTGATCAATGACTTATAGACTAAAGCACTCAGGTTGCATTTAAACACCCCCAACACATATGCAGTGTAAGGAAAAACACTTTGCAAGCCCCAAAGTATTTTACACTGGTTATGTCAAGTTAAACTACAGCAAAGTTACCCAGTGGAGAAATCTAGTTCAGTTAACTACAGCTACTTACTTAAAAAAGAACTGACAATGTGATATGAAAATATAATACAAAAAAACACAAAAAAGTAATGTGCCAGCATAACATGTCACTCACTTGAGCTAATTGCAGAAAGTACCCATTTGCTCACAGGTCATACACAAACCAAAAATAAATAAATAAATAAAACAGCCCACTATTCATGAGAAAGTGTAGGAGTGTCAGCTTTGGTTTTGTATACAATGTTCATCAGTCAGACACCTGCTTCCAGGAGTCCAGGTGGGGTTTTTTCAATGAGCAGGATGACTCACTTAGCCATGTAACTTCTAAAAATATCAAGCACAGCTTCTTTGAACATCTGTTAATAAAAAGCGATAATTAATACTTATGACTACAGTAGAGAAGCAATAGCAAAATTTTATTTTATTTTTTTAAATTCCTTGGTAAATGAGTAATCAATCACTTTGCTATTATGAATGTAGGTGAACTACTAGAAAGCTGCTGCACATAGATACACATAAACATACCTCGACAACTTGTTCCGCAAGTAACTCGCAAAAGTGTTTAATTTGTAAAAAACACACTTTATTTGTAAGCACAGTGAATTTGGGCACCCAGATTTTATTTTTAAGTGCCGTTTCCTGCTGTAGATTGAGTGACTGACAACTACTTGACAGAGACAGCAAACTAGCTTGACAACATGGCCTAATGCAAGTATGACGCTGAATACATTGAACTGTTTGGACCGTGAACTAATGAGTATGGAGAAATCTGGACCCTGTGGCTGGACCAGTTGGGAACCACTGCAATAGAGGAAGTCCAGTTTGAGTAAGACCTCCTTGAGTTAGAAGGCTTAATGGACATACAGCGGTTTTTATACTCTGACAGAGGATTCTACAACTCTGGAAAGTCACAATTGTTTGATCTTTTGTTTCAGTGATCATGAAGTTAACTGTATAAATGTGACATTTACATTGCAAACTTATCCACCAGGAATATATACATTGCGGTCTGCCACAAGTTGAGCCAGGTTTAACTTATTTAAAATTTTGTTCGGACAGCACTGACATCAGTCTGAACATAGCCTAAGTGACGGACTGACTGACTCAATCAATCAGTAACACGCTGAGTCGTTACAGACTGACTCTTTGACTCACTGGCATCCAGACTGACTGACTGACTGAATGAATGAATCAACCTGTTCTCATTCCAAGGGCATCAAATACGGCAGCCTGGTCAGCGGCGTTGGCTTTTCATATCAACGCACAAGGCTACTAATCTATGAGACGCACCAGGCTTTCAACCAACTCCAATGTAAACCCATCCACAGCATCCAGTAGAGAGAGCGAGAAAGTCCAAGTAAGACGGACAAGAGTAAGTAGTAGGGTAATGGATGGGCAGATAACCACAGGACTTTCACCCATGAGGCTGGTGTTTGTGTCCTGTGTGAAACCAAAAGTCAACTTGAGTTTTTAACCAGGTAAACCTAACCAAGTAGTGCTGTTGGCTTCACCTAAATAAGTCTGGTTGTGAGACCTAAATTTTAAAAGACCTGTAGAATGTAACTAGCAGAATTCGACAGACACTGGCCAGTCCAAATCTGACACTAGAGGGCTACCTAGAGCGTTATAGTTTAAGCATAGAGCCACTGGCCAAGTGGCTATATTTGATGAATTTGGAGTGAGAATGAATGAATGGCTCAGTGTATGGGTGAAAGAGCCACTGACTGACACATGAAGCAGCTTTCCTAACTCCCTTGCATTACCATTTACTAATCTAACCAGCATTCTGAAGTCAAAGCCCCCACGTTCCACCACTGATGAAACCTGTTCGACACAACTGTGTAGAATAACACAGTGAACTGATCTCCACAACACACACAGACACAGGCAGGAAAGAATGAGAGCAGCAAGTCAGGAAAACAGGAAGTCTCCTTCAGGAATGAACTTGAGCAGTTGAAAAACAAACTTGTTGCCCAAAAATAAAGAAACACAACAAATCAAAACATCCCCTCATGGCCTTTTTTACACCGCAACATTCATACGTCATTTACTAAGATGTACAGCACACGTACAAAGTTCCCATGAGCACAGATACCCAGGTATGTTGCAGGTGATGAGAAAAAAATAAACATCAGTAGTTACTTGGTCAACATCAAGCATGAGTGTGTATTAATCCACCTCTAAAAATAGTCCCCAACAAATACACTAACTTGTTTGAGTAGTCTTTGCTAAAAACCACAGTGCCCAGCTATTTCGGGAGTTTGCTTATCTTTTTTTTTTTTGTATTTATTTAAATAAAACCACACATTTATTGAGTCTTATTACAGATGGATATCTTCAGTAGGAATCAATGTGACAGACAGGGAAGTGTTGAGAGATGGACTAAACCATAATCAAAGCCATATAATCAGACCAGGCCACCTCATTGTTTAAGCAACATGTTACATCTTAACCAAAATTTTAGTGCAGAAAACCAACCAGCTCCACAAAGCCAAACAGAGCATTCAAAGAATATAAGCATATCAAAAATATCCTGCAATTTTTCAAGTCTCCTCAAAATAAAAAGTAATCCACAAAGCAAAACAGCATAAACCCCCCAAAACTGCATCTGAATGTACAGAACATAGTCATACCCACACAAGAAAATCTAAACCGCAAGCAAAGCAGCAGTGAGCAGGTGTAAGAGGAAAGAGAGGAGGAGGCTGAGAGAGAGAGTTGAAAGAAAAGAGGAGGAGATGAAGAAGAAGGGGGGGAAAAAAGGAGAAAGCTGACGTACTTGAGCCGGAGAAATGTCCGCTCCCCAGGGAGGTCGGCCCGTTCTTTCCACTGCTAACAGGAGGGGAAAACATCTACAAGACAAACAGAGCGCACATTACCTCGGAGAGCACTGACACTGCAGACAGCAAGACACATCTCTACAGAATCATCACTGCGGCTAAACATGAAAAGCTTCATTCCAAAACGCCAGGGCAACATTTGGCTGAAAAAAAATCCTGCTGCCAGATTTTCATTGCATTATAATCTTGTGGGGAAATGTTTTAAATTTAATGTTCTTTATTTGCATCTTATTAAAGCTTTGTTTTTCTGCTTTTAATATCATAAATGTCTCGTTTTGGAAGGAAACTTTTTGTGGATGTCTACCAAGAAGACAAAAGGTACATTATCACTAGGGCTGGGTATCATTTCAATACGAGCTTTAATTTTGGAGTTGATGCCAAAATTATCTTTTTTTAAGATATTACTTGTTATATGAATTTGTTTTTTTATTTAACAAAAGGAGCCAGTGTTTCAAATGTCGAATATTTTCCTAGCACAAGTAGTTGTGCAAGAGGTTTCAAGCAACTGCAGTTAAAACTGGCAAGACTTTGATTGAAATCAGGATCAGAGAAAAATCTAATTATAAAATTGACCAAGAATTTACTGCCTGCAGAGGTGGGACAAAATCACTGTTTTGCAAGTCGCAAGTAATCCTAAATCTTTGCTATCAAGTCCCAAATCATGACCAGCAAGTCCAGAGTCAGGTCCTAAGTGATGGAAGCCAAGTCCAAAGAAAAGTCCTAGAAAATGTCCAAGTTCTGAATTAAGCCCCATTTCAAGGCCAACATGTCCAGAGCCAAGTCTATAAACATGAAGGGTACGTCCAGAGTAAAGTCCCAGTAGAACTCCAACAAGTTCGAAGTCATGCACAATTTCAAGGCCAACAAGTTCGGAGTCAAGACAGGCAAGTCCAAAGTCCATGGGAAGACAGATTAAATCCAAGTCCCAGGACAGGTAAATCCCAAATCAGGTTCCAAGACAAGACTAAGAATACCCAAGTCATGTCCAATGGGTGGACAAGTAAGGCAAGTCCTCAGTCAAGGTCCCAAAGCAAATGTGAGTACTGTGAGAACTTCTGAACGAGTCAGTGTGTGCACTTCAACAAATTTAAAATTATATAAATTTTTAACAGAGTAAAAGTGTGTTCGGACCAAGCGCAAAGGAATGTTTTCAAGGCATGATTACATAGAAAGTCGATGCAAAGATACGAAAAGAGGCAAATCTGAAATAAAAGACAAATTTACGTCACTGTCTGGGCACCCAAAAGTCTACTACTCAGTGCCAGTACTGTAAAGAGACAAATCCAAGCAAAACCATGGTCTGAATGTGCTACTTGATTCCAGCTACTGGTTGGACTTCACAATGAACCAAGTTAGCACTAACATTAGCACTAGCTGCTTTCTGCGGTAAGCTGGAACAAGAGTTACTCACAAAGACAAAACACTCCAGCAGCCATACTTATGCAAGCAACAAGCGGCGCATTGGTCTAAACACACCTTTACAGACAGCATGGTAAATGTACAGAAATAATAAATTCAAATTTCTATTAAAGTCAGTAGTCATTGGAATTATAGAAAAAGTTGAGGTGCAAGGATCTTTTAAATGTAAAGTCAAGTCTAAACTAAACAGGTCCATGACTCGAGTCCACACCTCTTGATGCCAGCTTTCCGTACTTGAGTATTTCCAATTCTCAACGCTATGGACACATTTCAGTCTGTACGCAAAGCACATGGAGGTTCGACACCCAGCCCTAATGACCACACAGACTCTCAGCTCAGAGCTGAACACAGATATGAAGGGTTCATTTTCCAAAACACTGTGGGAACATTTTTTGGGAGGCAGGAAAAAAAAAAATTCCTCATTCAGCATCTGTGAAAAATAAACAGGATTGCTTAAATCACCTGCTCAATTTAATATAAATGTGTTTTCATTCAAACGTGTCACTTTTGCCAAATGTTGGACGGCTCATTTTGGAATGAAACACTTCATATCTACTTCATATCTGACTTAAACATATGAGATAATCATCAGAACTAGTCACCATCTGCTCTACACATCTACAGGAAAATAAGCCCACGTTAAGACAGAAACAGAAGCTGAATACTGATTCCTGTTGTTTTAATGTACGAGCTACTGTAAAGCTTCCCCAAGAAAACACTTCATCAAAGCCAGACATCTGACCCCGATTGATAACCTCTCTGGATAAACACCAGGCCTGTGTGTCGGCCTGTTTGAAGGGGGGATCTCAGTGATCGTGAACACACTCCGAAGCCTCACACTTTCACTTGAGCTTTTAGGGGAATTTTTCTTTTCCTTTTGAAACACACCACAATATAAGCAAATTAAAACCCCGACGAAGACAATAAACACTCGATGTGGCATTGTTCTTAATACAGCCTGTGGGGCCTGTAAGGTGTGTACGCTGGATGCTGAGGTCGCTCCCTCGCGGCTGTGACGAATGAGGAGAAAACAAATGTTTGCGAGATAAAAGATCTGATTCTGATTATTAGCAGGTCTATCGATATCCCAGTCGAACCCACTCTGAGCTGCGGGTGTCAGCTTGTGGGCGTGCAAAGACAGATGATCGCATAAATTAATGCGACCGGCCTGCGTTTTTAATGAGAAGAGACACGTTCGAGCTGCTGCTGCCCTCCTTTGTTTGAATGTTTTTTCAAGAAATATAATTTAAGACAGGCTGATTGACATTTTTGGAAACCTGTTAAGAGACTCAAGAGTTATTAAATAATGAGTAGTAGAATTTATGGTAGACACATGCATCACTATATTAAGTATACTGCATATCTGTATCATCACAGTATTCCTAAAGAGACTTGATATGTCTCTGTGGTTCTTTTTTTTCTAATAAACAGCCTCTGAAACAGCTTAAAAATATTCCAATAATATTATTACATGGGTTAACATATATCTATGGTAGGTAATTATTAATTTATTTTATTGTAAGGCTTTTTAAAAATAAATGTCATTATAATATATCCTCACTGTTGTTAAAGTGTCACCAAATAATGAGTTTACAGTGATTTTATTAGACATTTATAGCACTCATACACTATTACACTTCTATAGGGGCTTGAACAATGCATTTATGACATATGCAGGCCTATATAACCGATACAGCATGTATTTTCAATTATCACAATATTGCTTTAGATGTTAAATAGTGATCTTATTGTATGTCCTTTGTTAAAAATCTCACAATAACAGTCTTATAGTGTTCCTGTGGTATTCACAGATTATGGTGTTTATGTTCTACTGTAGCTACAGGGGATTATTTTGCAGGTTATATTCCTCTTTTAATAGCTTTTAAATTCAAATCTGCTTTGATATTGTTATAATATTTCTATAATGCTGCTGCATGGTCAGTTTTAGTGTGTATTTAGGCCTTGTGTACGATCGTATATTTGTTCATTGCATTAAAATTCCAGTAGCGATTGAAAGGTGCAGCAACACCAGACTCACTATTTTACTACAGAGATCTTCTGATAATATACGTCTCTACGATAACCAGACTACTCCAGTCACCTACGTTGCACACGCAGGCCTCAGCTGGGGTCTTATTTGTTTATTGCATTGCACTAGTCTTGCAGGAACTTACAATATTACGAGAAAAAAATGTGAGAATAAATGTGATTTCCTCTCCTTTCTTTGCATCTCATCCAGCATCACTAGCCTCATCCTGGTGATATGTTCTGATGTCATTATGTTCATGCTGTCTCTCTACGTTTCATAACAGGATTAATGTCAGACTTTTTTTTCATCTTGGGGTGTTTCAGGTTTTTTTTCCTTCTTCTCCTCCTCCTCCTCCTCCTCCTCTTCAGAACAAAGTTGCTCCCAAAGGAGGAGAGGCGCAGGGAAAACATGGCCGAGAGCAGGAGGGGGGGGGACACTATTTCCTGTCCGTCAAGTTCACAACACAGGCAACAAAAAAAAACAAAAAAAACCCTAAACTTTTAAACGGAGTGATTTTAACAGCCTGCTGCAAGAACATTTACACTGTGGGAAGAGAAGTGTGACACATTTCTGTCTTGTGTGTGACTGTCATGCAGGTTCATGATTCCACATCGAGCATTTTGCATCTGAAATATTCTGTACAACACGGTGCATGGAGCAGCCTAGAAACTCACACACAGACATTAAAAAAAATAAATAAAAAGGAAACATTTTCTAAATCCTATCATGGGCAGAAGAAGCAGGCTACACATGAAGGAAAAAAGGACTTAAAATGAGATATACTACCATGGATGTTGGGAACATTTTCAAATCGCTGTTTCGCATCTATAAGACAACAAAATTACTAATGCAGCATCACAATTCTCTGCACACACACACACACGCACACACACACACACACACACACGCACACACACACACAAACAAAAATGAAAATACAAATATGCACTGACTTTTCTGCAAGTTACTCTACATAAACACACTTTTGTGCAAATACTTAGACTGAGTGAAGGCTTAAAAATGTGCAGGATTATGTGCCGTGCAACTCATACAGTAAAGAAATGTAAACAGTGGTGGCTGTAAGAAGCCTACAGGACGCGTTTATGTTCCTCTCCTGTCATCATACTACTCATTATATTCATATTAACAGCAAGAAGAAGAGCGTTAGTCCCCTTACCGCGCTGAAATCCAGCAAGTCACTCAGTTCCTTGTCTGTTCCCAAAGCTGCCATCCGCTGTTGATGATGCATTTTAGCAAAATCGCACGGACCTAAAACATGGAAACAAATGAAGAGATAGATCGATAGGAGAGGACAGGTAGACAGATTGATAGATGGAGAGATAGAGGGAGGGAGAGGAGAGGAAGACCTCGGCTTTGCGTTTTGCGCACCGCTCCGCTCCCGGGTCTCTTTTTTCCTCCACAGCGAAATAAATCCAGTAAAACAACCTCACAAGCCTCGATCACAATTCTAGTTTTCTTTCATCCTCGGCGCAGGGGCTCAGTCCCGTCGGGTTCCTGGTTTTGGCAGCAACGAAATAAATCGCAAGAGAGAAAAAAAAACTGACAGGAAATAAAAGAAAAGAAAGAGAGAGGGGGGTGCGACAGGACGGGAGTGTTTTTTAAACGCGTGTGTTTTTGGTGCGTTTTCTCCAGCCGAACAAGTCCGAGCTCTCCGCGTTAAGACGCAGTTTGTCCGCCGCGGCTGACTGTCAGGCTCACACACGATATAAATAAATAACACGCTGTGTCTCCGCGAGCCTCCCGGGGAGGAAAAAGATCATCTCACAAATGTGTTAGTGGGTTGTTTCTGTTTGTGTTGTTTGTGTTGTGTGTCAGAGGAAGAGTCCAGGCGGGGTGCGCGCTGCTCCTGACCGGGCTGAGGGTCCCCTCCGCTCGGCTGCGGGTGCTGAAGATCCCCGGGTACGCAGGACGGATCCCATGTGCGTCTGGCACAGCCTCGGTGTAATAAATGTGTTCGTGCGGCCACCTAGCTTACGTTCTCGTCCAACACCACCGCGCCGAGCTGCTGCTGCTACGGGAGAGAGCAGAAAATGTGCAGGAAAAATAAATATATTTTAAAGAAAAATTGGTTTGTTGCTTTGATTGATTGGCTGATTGGTGCGGTGATTGGCTGGTTTGATTTGGAATGGGTTAATTGGGCTAATTGGGGTAGGCAAAGGTGATTCTTTTATTTTTTTTTTTCCTTTTTCTATTTCACCCTAAACTAGATAAAACTTTTAGTAAATCATTATTTTAAAATGTTACTAATTTTTTAAGTGTTAAATATATTTATTTCATCTTTTCATTTTTATTTTTTTATTATTATTTGTATTTATTTTACACGCCTATCTATTCATGCATCTTTCTTTATATATTTTTTGTATTATTCCTTTTTATTGGTTACACTAACAAGCGCATTGAAACAAGTGCAGTGCTGACCTGCATGGTAACCCCCCCATGGGTCACCACTTAAACTACAACAGTGCCAAAACCCACCTCCCTGGAAATACTTTGCAGTACTTTGCTTTTTTTTTCTCTCTCCTCTTTTTTTTCCGTGCAGCCCACAGCCTGCAGGTTTAAAATGACTGGCCTATTTCTGCAAATTACACCCTGCATGTGCGGGTTTCTCTCAGAGAAAAAAAAGCCAGCAAAAACACACAGGTGCAGGTACGACATAAAGGCTTATTTGTTGCAGTGTAAAGTGGTCCTGCCTGTTGGCCCTTCACAGCCTTCCACTCTCAAACAAACTACAAGCCATGTAACAGCTTATGCAGAACGCACTAAGAGAGCACACAGCCACTCACTGGTGTTGCAAAATACATAAGTGCAAGCATGTTTGAATCTGTGTTGGGTTCCTGATCTGGGGTTTCATCAGAGTTTTTTTATTTTATAAGTGTTGACAGGAAGATCTTGTCAGACATGAAGTGGACAGTAAACACAACACAACTCTCTTTATCCACTTTATCAAGCCGGGACGCACCTGACCGACACTGCGTATAGTGACAGCACCGTGGCTGTCTGCCAACCAGGCAAAACAGGAAGGACCCCAGATGCCCGGTCCCCAAAAAGCCACAGATTTAATTTTTTTGCACTTTGATTAATTGAAAATTCATTTGGGAAATTGTGCCATACAGTAACTCAGAAACTAAGGCAGGTCTTGCATTATTTGCCAAAAGTGCAGCCCTGTTTTGAGGACAACAAAATGCCCTCAACAGGCGCCAGCCTTGTCAGCCCAAACCTTTTTGTCCCAGAGTACCAAAAAATCCACCATAGCACACATTATATTACCACAAAAGGCATGAATTGAGTCAATTCAACCTGGTCTCACTCCCAACTCATCAAATACTGATGCGTCAGACACCTAGCAAAGAGGCAGCCTTTAGCAGCAGTATGAAACGACCAGAGGCCTGTACTACGAAGCCAGTTCAACTTACCCAGGATATCTTCTCACGATCTGGTTTGACTAACCCTAACACTGGCCGTCTGGATAACTGGTACTACAAAGCTGGTTATCAACTAATTCAGTCAACTCTAGGTTCTCCTATCGAGCCAGGAGCGTGTTCATGTGAAAGAGGCAAGGTTAATTACAAGCGACATCATCAGAACCATGAATGAAGTAGGCTGCTTCATATCATATGAGATGAAACGGCATCAAAAGTGTCTGGGACTGCGAGACAGTAAAATGCCAGTGGTGTGGGATGTAAACAACGATCTGTAATCTTTTAAGGGCAAACATAGTAACATTGAAAAGACTATCCAAAAACTAACCGTTGGCCGAGATTTAAATTATATGCAGGTATCACTGGGCTATATGTTATTGTATTTTTGGTTGTTTAGTTGGATGATGATGAATATGTTGAATAAAACACTTTAAAGTAATGTCAGACTGTTTCTGCTACAGTAATGGGTGGAAAAGTAGTTAATGACTGATCGGGTCTATCTGACTAATATAATGGGTCTGTTTTACCTTAGTTCTCATCACACAGGTGTCTCATGTTACCGCTAAATACCGCTAAAATCATGTGTTCAGTGTTGATAACAATCCCTCCATTTGTTAGAAGCTCTGTTTTAAATCCATAAAAATAGAGACCGGGAACAATTAAATCATTCTACTGACCTGTAACAATGCACAGTATAGGCCCCCGTTTTTTTTATCTGAGATCCCGGACCTTCGTTCATGGATACTTTTTCTTCAGTGATCTCACTGGTCAGAGGTCGGGGTGTTGACAAGCTGTGATCTGATATCCTGAACGCAACATAAGGTTAGCTGTTCATTATCAGTTGCCATGGTGATTTATCCTGGTAAAAAGAGAACCAGCTTCATAGTACTAAAAACCCAGAGTTAACCCCAAAGTTACCTCGCAAACTTCAAATCCTGCTTTGTAGTACAGGCCTCAGGGTGGCGACTACCATGGTACACAGAGCGAGAAAGTCTGCTTGGAGCTCATGGGAGGGGAGGTAGATGGGTCAAACAAACTCTGGACTTTCACCGGGGAGCCTGCTATTTGTGTCAAGTGTGAAACCCAAAGTCAATCGAGTTGATTGAATAATGACGCAGTGTGCTGGTATGTTAGGCAAACTGCCAGTGATGTGTCTTTCTGAACCTAACTAGGTGCTTTTGTTGCCTTAACCTAAGGAAATAACCAAAAAAGTGTTTTTTTTTTTGTTTTTTTAAAAAGAGAAAATGCATGTTACTAGCATAAATTGACATAAGGTCCCTGAATGTCCAAAACTGACGCAGGAGGGGTACCTGGTGCATCATATTTTGATGTGACGGGCTACTGATCGAGTGTAAGTATTTGATGTGTTGAGAGTGAGAATGTGTGGGGCAATTCACTCAAGTCGCTAAAAAAAAATAAACACTGTTAAGGTTGTTAAGTCAAACCAAGTAGGCAAACAAACATGTATGCTGTGAAAAGATTAGGCTTGTTTGAGATGAACCACACCTTAAACGACATCTTAAACAAGTCTAATGATGTGTTGAAATTAGTTCCTATGACGCTAACAGAATAATATGGGTGAGTAAATGTAAATGTATCATCTGTCTGCATAACAGATAGGTTTTTTTAAGATTAGGCAAATAGAAGTACTTGGTTATGGTTAGAAAAAGTATACATTTTGGGTGAAAACAAACCAAGATTATGTAAGATATCAGTCCTGGTTAACTTGTAGTTAGTGGTAGTAATAGCAGGTGTGTTTGAGTAAAAGTGTAACGAGCACTGAGGGCAGCAAACACACTTTGATCAGCCATACTGTCAGGAATATAACAGAGGAGCAACTGCTCTATGTGTTTACAGTGCAGCCAAACAAACTGTAAACTGTGAAGATTAATCAGATCATGTGATCCTACATGTACAATACTTCAATTATATACTCCATTATTTTTACGAATATGACGAAATTATCCAAAAGAATATTTTTTTTTCTAATTAAGACATGTGGGATATGCTGTTTGTGTTTTAGGAGCTTTCTTTGGACATGTATACTGCACATTCGGAATATTTGTTTCTGTTGGGGTTTTTACCACTGTTTTTACGCACGCCCAAAAGAAAAACCCAAATTTCAATTCGGAGGGAGAAACACACCTACTTTTAAGCATTATGAAAGACTTGGATATCAGCAGGTTTTTTACACATGCACAAATATCCCAACGCCAAGGAATGAACAAAGGAGGCTGTGTTCGCACGGTCAAACAAGTCCGCCACTGCTGGAAAACCTGGAAAAATCTTACTCAGGCACAAAGAAGCAAAATGGTACAAGTGGCTCCAGTCATTCCACTTTTCCACATTTTAATGTGATAAATGACATCAGGGCCTGTTAATCAGAGTATGCACAGCTTCATGTGAATGGGAATACTGGCAGAATATTCATTTTTATTGGCCATGTGAAATGCTTAGTATGAATATTGTCAATTTTGGAATAAGGGAAAAACCCGGAATATTTTGTACAAATAAACAAAGTCACTGATCTCATGACTGAATGTTGGTGTCTACATCTCTCTTGCTGGTTGTTTGACAATATGAATCACACACATGAAAGACGTTCACTGTAACAATGAAAACTTTGAATGCCCAGTGAAAACACTGACCACAAGTAATATCAAAAATGAAGTTTGATAATGAAAAATTTTTAAAGCTGTACCAATCAATGTGTTTGTCTTAACAATGAATCAGTAAATATGTAGAATTTGAGAGGTGCCTTTGTGACAAACCCACAAAGGATCGACTGACTCTAAAGCTCCCCTCATAAGCAGAGCTTTTAGCCTCTTTTAGCTCATAATTTGTTTGGTTTTTTGGCCCTGTTTGGTTCATTCTTAAGCCTGATTTATGGTTGTGCGTTGAATCGACGACGTTGCTACGTGGTTGCCGTGACGCCGTCGTGAACCCTTCGAACTTCTCTGTCACTCCGTTTCGTCGTGGTGCAATTCACCGCCAGAGCAGTATGAGGCTTCATTCCTTTCCTGAGTGGTTATCGTCATCTCTAGTTGATTCTTTGTTTAGCTTCCGGCTTTTCCGGTCACAGAGAAATGAACGCGGAGCACGGACAGACGGCTCCGGCCGGTCGCTCATGCCCCACCCAGAATGCATCTTTGCACCTGCAGATTACAGGTTAGGGTAGTACGACGCAGTTTTTTTGAGCGGAGTGGTGAGCGAGTGGAACGGGATAAAATTTATGATGGAGTGGACTGGAGCGGATCGAAGAATGCGCAGAACCAAGCGGAGCGGACGAGCGGTGCAAAGTGACAGGTCTGCGAGTGAGGAGTGGAAATTTTCACCCGGTCAGCTCCGCTCACATGTTCTGGTTCCAATACCATTTTTTCTTCCAGGTACCAATTCCAATTTCTGAACTTGTGTATTGGCCGATACAGTGTAAAGATCTGACATTATTGCGTAAAAAAACAAACAAACAAAAAATTATCAGCAATATACCAATAACCTTGTGTGGATGTAAAATGCTTGTGTAATTGTTGTACGGCACGGCTCAGATTAAAACCTTTGTAATACATGAACAAATACATACATGGAATGAATGCCACAGAAATTAAGCAAAGCGTTAGTTCTGATCTGAAGCAGCCAAATCAACTGATGGAGCAGCTGATAGATCACATGATTCCTTTCTATGCAACCAATTGGTAAATCCCATTCACAGCACCCTATTTAAACTGCTCTGACCTGCCTACTGTTGCTGCTTCCTCTGCAAGCTGCTTTGCAACCTTCCTCAACCCCAGCTCCTCCTTTTCATGTTGTGTCCGACTTATCAATGTCATTTCTGTTTGTCATGGATGCTGCTCTGTTCTGTTCCAGGGGGATCTGCTGCTCTTCCTGCCTTAGGCTTTCCACATAGGCTCATGGAAGGGCAGGGAGGTGTGCTCTCTCTGCCTCAGGATTTCCTCGTCTGCACATGGAAGGGCAGAGAGGTGTGCTCTCTCTGCTATAGGCTTTCCATGTAGATGCATGGAAGAGGCTTTCTGCATAGGCCCGAGGAAAGGCAGAGAGGCCCCAGAACAGAGCCATACTGCCAAATATAATACTAAAAATGGAAATTAAGTTTTCTTTGACTAAAGTGTTCCTGACCGAACTTTCTTTTATTATCTAGTTTGACATTTTGTTGCTGCTAATGTTACACTATTTACTTGAAATTTTTCTTTGCTGCTCTGAAACAGTGGTTGCCAGTAGCTGCACAGTACAACTTGCTGTGTAGGCTACTTTTTTAAAGCAGCAAAAAATAATTAATTTCTGGGAACACTTTACTTTTATCCAAGTCTAAAACTGCTTTACAGTTTATCACTAAATTACATGGTATTGGATCTGTGCATAGACTCGTGTACTTGCAGATAACCAATCCAGTGTTTAACCAGTATTGGAGGCATTTCTGATACTGGTATTTGAACAACTCTAGCTTGTTCCACTGCCCTTAACTGGCAAAAATACATTAATCAATGAATGCTGCATTAAAGTTCTAGTGTGTAGAACTTAGTGGAGTACTACGGTGGCCGTCAGGAAATGTGAATAGAGCCAGTGTTTGATTTGTACATTCTAGACTACTGTAGAGCAACATGGCAGGCTACGTGTAGGAGGACCCGCTCCTTATGTAGATATAATAAATAATATTAATATTCTTATTGTCAGGTGATTATAAACGAATGAAAACATAGCGCTGAAAATGATATACCATTTCTGCCAACATGTGCCCCTATATCTTGCACACTGGATAAAAAACATAAACATAGGTAGTGTTAATCAGTTTGAACAAATGACCAATGTTATTGCTGAGGACAGTCATAATATTAGATAAAAGAAAACATGAAAGAAAAGAAAGTAGGACAAATAAAAAATAAATAAGTAAAACAGAAAAATCAGGGAGAATAGTTCATCTGTAAAACTGTTGCTCTCACTCTCATGGCCTGTGATCTATTCTCTGTGGCCAATGCTTAATGAAATGTGAGCACATTCATAAAAACACTCTTCTTGCTTTATTTATTTCGTGCTTCCATCAGTTCATAGGACTGTCTGACCCTGTCTCATCTTCAATTCAACAAAAGCTGAGCTGTCAACTTCTTGCCGTTTCTCACTTATTATCAACATGTGAACGCAGGAAAGAGTTATATAACATTCTAACAACATATCCTGGTTTAGTCTGAGTGATTCAACCTTGAAACAGAGCAGGAATGCACAGTTATGGTTTGACACAGAACACAGCACGTCTGTCACATCTGGGTCAAAACTGAGCTTCAAAAACCATCCTTGATAGATAGAGGTTATTACATAATGAGCTGCATGTGAAACATATTTCCCGGTGTCATTCAGTTAATGGAACAACTGGATAATACGGAAATGCTGGCCTGTACAAAATATCACAGATTTTTGTACAAAAGATACACTGTAAAAATGCTAATATACAGTATACCTGTATTCTCTGGCATGAATGTTGTGGTTTAGATGTAAATAGTTAGCATTTAAGGTTCATTGTAAACTCTGACTTATCGAAGAAGAAAAATATTTTTTTTAAAGCCTGAATTCTTCTTAAGTCTGGAGGTTTAAGCTCACGTCTGAGATGGTGATTAAAACTTAACTGTCATCTCTGTCAGAAAAAACTCTAAGTTCAGACTGTTTACTTACAGCACAGCTACACTCACAGATAACTGAGCCTCCTACCTGCCTGTCAAACAGCATCAACCCATAAACCTTCCTGAAACAGTCTGGACCTGAGTGGAGTCTTGCAGGGATCAGCTGTGAAGTCCAGCAGCCGGTGGCTGCTTGCTCCGCTGCCATTCAGTGGCTAACAAGTGGAGCTAACTGCTAACAGCTGCAACTAACGAACTCCACAAATCCAACAGCTCCACCATCCAAAGTCAGGCACACATGGCTGATTATTTACTGCTGATTTACAACTCACAACTTGCATTAGTGGCTGATGCTGCTACGCTGTGTGTGTGTTTTTGCTGGCAAATGAAACATCCTCGTATTTTCTGGAGTTAACCAGCCTGTCCCTCATGTGGCATTTGAAGATAATTACAAGCCTGGCCGTTCTCGGCTTTCAGTGTCCCATAGACGACCACAAACAGTTTCGTCAGATCTCGTCTGGTCAAGGACAATGAAACATAGATTTCGTCTTAGTTTTTATTATCAAGATCTATTTTTAGCTCGTCATAATCTCGTTTTCGTCATCGATGAAAAATGTTGTCATAGTTTTCGTCAACAAAATTACCACTGGTTAAAACCACCTGGTCTGTTTGTTTTGGAGAGGAAGAGACGTCTGTGGATATTTCGGGTCACAGCAAGGATTTCCAACCAGGAGAAGTTTCAGCTGATTGCAACCTGCAATCCCACCACTAGATGTCACTTAATTCCCCTAAATCTTACATACTGTTCCTTTTAAGTAAAAAATTATGTTTTTAAGCCTCACTCGTTTTAGGCCACAGGGTATCAAACTGTGAGGCCCACAATGAATTTCTAAAAAATCTGCAAATTAAAATGCAAAAATGGACATTTCCCTTCACTACTGTTCTGGGAATATTCAGAGTTGGGCTCATCAAGATAAACAATTGGTAATGCTTCTACTCCAGTCAAGTGCCACTGAATCATCGCAGAAGAATACGGTGTAACCTTAACAAAGTGTACAAACTTATTGTGGCATTTTGTCTATTCAGGTTTTTGTCATTTACACTAGAAACTGAAAATGTGTATAAATACAGGCACACACCTTGTGACACATATCTGAAGTCCCCAGCTCTTGAGCAGCACTGATAGCTTCTCTGAGAAAACTACAGACATGAATGAAGACTGAGGGACAGACGGGGAGAAAAAAAAGAGACAGGAGAGAATTTAAAATGTGATGATAGTGGTGGTCAAGGAAATAGCAGGGCTGAGTCAGTGGGAGGAATTAATGGTATAAACATACACACATATATATACACATGAAAGCACACACTCCTGCGGGGAAGCTGTGCAAGCACACACACAATAAATGCATGCAACCACACATGCATATTCATTTTTTTCAGTCTCTCTCTCCCTCAGATGCACGCACATACACACACACAAAGAAACACACACACTCACTCAGCCCCTCTGCGGTCTCTAACAGTGTGTTTTTGCCAAACACCTGTGTAATCGTACAGCTGTGGAGAATGCTGGGAAAGGACCGGGGGAACTGAGCACCGCACAGCTAATACCCTTTGATTCCACCCGGATCACTGAGTGTGTGTTTGTGTGTGTATAAGTGTGTGTGTAAGTATATGAGTGTGTAAAAGTGTGAGTGCTCTTGGAGACTGGAGAGAAAGAGAGGGAGAGGGAAGCAAGAGAGTGGATGAGTGTTGGCTCAAGTTTGTTTCGTGTTTGTGTGTGTGTGTGTGTGTGTGTGTGTGTGTATAATCTGTCCCTAGTATCAGCATTCTGGAACATTCCTCCATCCTCCTCCTCTAGCTGAACTCATCGAGCGCCCTCTTCCTACAAACAGTCAAACCATCCACCACAGAGGAAGAAGCTGCTGTCACTTTTGTTTGTTTGTTTTTAGCATAAACATTTTTTTCAACATCTCAAAATGTCTGCTATTTCAGAAACAGAAAAGGTCAGCTTTTTTATCAGGGGTATCAAACATAAGGCCCGGGGGCCAGAACCGGCCTGCCAAAGGGTCCAATCCGGCCCACTAGATGACTTTGCACACCTTATATTGATGTACTTGTAAAGGCGATGAGGTTTCAGGTTTCAAGTTAAACAGCGAGTACATACTTCATGTAAAGTGTTGCTTCAGAGGCTTTTCCACCCTGACCAGAGTACAGATCTCTGAGATAACAAATACCGCACAGTGTGCAAAATATTGTCAACCAGCAGCTTCAGTAACTTATAAAGGAATCTGTATCAGACTTCTATCTATCCTAAACAATATGGGTGGAACCCTATAGCTAAGACACTAACAAAACTTCAGATTCGTATATAGTTTGTAGGGAAGGGGATTACCTAACCTGCTTCTTCCACTTTAGTCGGAGGGGAAATTGTTAAAAAAAAAAAAAAAAAAAGCACATGTAATGCACATGAATGTGGAAAAACTGAGACATACTGTATGTGATCTGATCCAGTACACTTGAGATCAAATTGGGCTGTATGAGGCTCATGAACTAAAATAACTTTGATACCCTATAAGCCAGGGGTGTCAATCATTTCATCTTACTGGGTAAAACAATTGGTCCAACCCAATCACCAGAAAAAAAAATACGTTGGAACGATGCTGTGGTTAATGTGTTTTGCAGACACAACCCCGGCAGAAAACACACCACACTGTTGTCTCTCTAAATTACAACCACTTTTCATGGCACTATCCTGGCAGGAAACACAGTGATGTCTCGGTATAAGGACAACCGGTTTTCATGGCATTATCACAGCAGGACATAGAGCAATGCCTCTGTAAGAAAAAAACAAACAAACAAAAAATGCTATTCGTGCCACTATCCGAGCAGGAAACACAGCGATGCTTTGGCTTAGGAGCCGAACACATGCCGCATCAATTACCGCTTGGAAAACGTGAAGTTGGGCACTGGGCACTACTTTCTGCTCAAACTTTCAAGAGCACAGCGGCAAGTTGTGGGGAACAGATGTAGGTCTGGGTAGCCCTTCACTAACATGATCAAGCTCTTCTTCATATTTAGCACCAACTGATATTTATGGCAGAAAGGAAAGCTATGCTTGTGCACCGCAACAGCACTGCTCTGGCATTTAAGCACACCTGCTGCGCGTCTACATTAAACACAATGAATTTGAGGGCCCAAAAATGCAGCATGTGTATTTCCTCTTAAAATACTTGGTTTTGGGGACACAGCCCTGGCAGGAAACACACCGTTGTCTTGGTAAATAACCATATTTCGTGGCACTATCCTGGCAGGAAATGCTGCAATGTCTCTGTAAAAAACAGCTGCTTTTCGTGGCACTGCCCCCACTGGATAAACCCTGACAGGTCGCTACAGAACACCGACATTTGGAATCGAAAATGCTGCTTGAAACACAGGAATACCTCGCCAAAACATGACCACTTTGTTGGTCTCAAACAGTAGTCTGCAGTGGTCTGCAGCTTGGCAGGCATCTCACCCTGGTGACACGCCATCCAGCATCTCCACCACCTCCCAATGACAAAGGCAGCTCATATACTACCTCATGTTAGATCAAACGTGCAAATGTAGCAAATTTGTGGTTTGCAGAAAAATACAATACCAGCATTTTCTTCTGGCTACTGAGCTGATGGACCTCTTGCAAGAACCACTCTTTCTGCAGATCATCATTGCTTTGGCTTACAAATTTACTGAGAGGTTTTTTTTTTTTTGATGATGATTTTTATAGGCCTATTTCAGCACAACAGCCTCTACATGTTGTTGTTGGAAAATTCTCTTCCTCCAACAGCCTTCTGCAGAATTCTCTTTGATAACACCTGTCTGTGTATTATCAGTAACCGTAGGCTGCGACATTCTCTTACCTAATATCTCAGTGACAGTCACATGACCGCATTTCATATTAGTCATGTTCCACTTTGCTTTATAAAGACAATTTCAGCATCTACCCTCATGTCAAATCACTCCCTCTTAACTTCTGTCACAGTACAGCTCCGCTCTGATGACACGTAATTGACAGCTGCACTGTCATTTTGTAATTGTTGTGAAGGAGACTACTGGCTCTGCTAAACTTGTTATATTTTTTGTCCACTGATTTCCAAAAAGCAGGACAAGAAGCTCCATCATGTGAAAATCTCGTTGTTTTGTGAATGAAACCTTCCCACAAACAAAGCGGAACAGGCAGCCTTATGTGGCAGTGTGGGGGTGTAGATAAGGCTAATGATCAAATATCACGACTGCTCACCTCTTCATAAGCAGGTGAGATTCATCAAGCATTTCATGACAAGTCGAGCAAAGAGAGCTTGTTGAATTCGACTTGGCGCAAGCCAGAAAGAAACAAAGAGATTCAGGATAAGTATGTTTGCCTGTTTGATTCGTTTTGTTTCAGCTTGCTGGAATTGTGCATCTCTATCACCAGACAAGAACGGGAATTTTGGACAATACTGCAAACCCCAGTTCATTTCCAATGCCAATGTTTTCTTCAGTCAAATGCAAACATTTTTCAATTCTTACTTTCTACACTATCTGCACATGGCAACTACTGTATAGCCAAGGTCAGGGTTACATCATGGCGAATAAAACTGAGCATAGCACTAGTTCAGGCAGGGCTCGATGTCAAGCTCAGCTCCCATCCCAGCTACATCGCTGATTGATGGAAGGGAGTCAGCTGATAGATCACATGATTCCTTTCTATGCAACCCATTGGCAAATCTCATTCAGGGCACCCTATTTAAACTGCTCTGGCCTGCCTACTGTTGCTGCTTCCTCCTGCAAGCCGCTTTGCAACCTGCCTCCACCCCAGAACCCCTGTCCCTACACGGTCTTTGCTGTTGCTCTCCCTGACTTAAGCTTTCCATGTAGGCGCATGGAAGGGCAGAGAGGTTTGCTCTCTCTGCCTTAGGTTTTCTGTGAAGGTCTAGGAAAGGCCTACACAGGCCCCAAAACAGAGCCTCAATTATTTGCATTTGAGTTGTGTGCCATTCACATTGAAATCAACCCTTGGATGCACCTCTCAACCTGGGTTTGGAAGTTGATCAGTATGGGTTAACCCTTTCAAACACAAAATCAATGCTGCCCTTGGTGGTGGCCATGTTTCTCCCATGTTTTTTATGAGTTTGACTCATATAAGTCACACAGAAGTTTCAGTAATGAGCTTTTCCAGCTTCCACATCAGACTGGAATGTGGCTGAGCAGCCCCACCTGCTCTCTCAGGTGAAAGTGACGATTATTAACACTTAAAGACCTGAGGAGTAACTGAGGCTCTTTTCAGAGGGAGAAGCTCAGCAGGTGTCAAATCTCACGCGTTTAAGCTTCTCTCCTGCAGAATCCTGGGTTGGTGTGAGTCTGAGAGTGTGAGGGTGGATGTTTCTAGTAGGAGCAGTGTGTGTGTGTGTGTGTGTGTGTGTGTGTGTGTGTGTGTGTTATCCCTGGCCTGGGTGTTTTTTTGGGATAAGGAGGCGGGTGCCAAGCAGATGGTTTACACAGGTGTCTCCAGTATGTATGTACTGTATGTGTGCGCGAGTGTGTGTGCGAGGGTAAGAGTGAGAAAAGAGAAAGAGAGGGCTTGAGCGAGGCAGCTGGGGTCAAGTTCAGGCCACTTCCTTCTGTTTATAAAGTAAAAGTTGTTCTCTCAGTGAACGCAGTTATATCCACCTGTGTTTATGTGCATGTTGAATTTGCCCATAAAACTTCTGCTGAAAAGCTGAAGAAATGTCTGTAAATCACTAAAAAACAAAAACTTGTTGCACCAAAACGGGCATATGGATAAAGGCTGGGCAATACATTGATATTATATCAATACCATGAAATGAGACAAGATTTTGGATATTGTAAGTGCTGAGTTTTCCTGGTATTAAAGGCTGTATTACAACAAAGTTATGTAATTTTCTGAACTTACAAGACTTTTCTAGTAGTTCTTTAATTTCCTTTCACCCACTTAGTCATTATATCCACATTACTGATGATAATTTATCAAAAATCTTACTCTTTCTTTGTAGATATTCTTTTTTCTTATTAACTAGTTGCTTCAAAACAAATCATTAAAAAAAGAATAAATCAAAAACAGGATTATTGAACATTTAAAATGTAACTAAATGTTTCTAGACCAGCAATCGTGATGTTTACAAAAGAAAAGTCACTACACAAACTTAAAATATCTCACTAGAAACTAATCAAAAATGTAAATAAATGAAATCATAATTCTGACATCAAAATACTGAGTGTAATTTAGAAAGAATGAATAACTTAAAACATCAGTCAGTGTCGGTCCTTCCTCCTGTCCTCTGTGCTCTTTCCTCTGCTGCCGTAAATTAAGATATCTGTAGGACTGTAGCAGTATACCAGTTTCAGGGTATATCGTGATATGACAATGACGGTTATCAAACCTTCTAATTATAATAATAATAACTTTATTGATGTCGCACATTTCAAAACAAAGTGCTTTAAAAAAAAAAAAAGTACAACAATGGAGCCAAAAAATATGTATGAGATATAAAACAGGATCAAATAGAAAAGTAATTGTCAATACCATCAGTTAAGAAAGGCATGTACATTGGTTATTTGTAGTACTGGCAAAAAAAAATGCAACTGGCTAAAGACTCATGATAATGACAATAGTTAGTTCTGTAATACTGTGATACCATGGAACCACAATATTTCCTGAGATGGTTATAATACCGGGAAAATCTCACACCATTGTAACCCTGGACAAAGAATTTTCCTAGTCAACCAATAGTCATCATTTACGGTCATTAGTTGACTAGTCGCTTGCATATTTACGATACTAATTTAATTATTAAATTATATATTTTGGGCGGGGCAACACAATGGTTTGAGTTGAAGGTGTGAGAAAGAATAGTATCAGTAACATTGTTAACACTGTGCTACATTACAGAGAAATACAAAACTGTACTAATGAACCTTCATTAAGATAGGCCTATGTTTTATCTACAAGTGCACGTCACACACTGAGCCTGTTAAGGACGCTGTTGGCAAAGCAGTAATGATTGTGCTAAGTGGCTAATGGGCATGTAGCTACTGACATCCTTCTTTTCTGCTAACATTTTCCAAGATTTCCATAAGTTCTATCACTATTAATAGAAGATTTACGAACATGGTGACATCACCATTAGGAGGTCAGACAGGTGAAGAAACACAAGCTGATTATCGCTGTTATCATTGTCATCATAATGATCACACCAGAATTAGAAGCATCTCCATGACCAACATCTTATTCATCATTCTCATATTCAAAATCAACATCACCTCACTCCACTTGTTTTTTTTTTCAATAGGTGCCTTTATCATAAACTTTAGCTTCATTACCATCATCATCTCCATGACCATTAACATTGATATAATCCTGTGCATTTATGTCTATCATTGATTATCCTAAGTGAGAAAGATTCTGTTCTCCTTTGCTTTCCTCTCCCATTCTTCCCATCTGCTGAATCCGCCCCAAAAAAATCCTAAAAATGATCTTTAACAAAAAATAAGAGTTGATTATTTTTATCTACTTTTGATTTATTAACCACAAATGTAGGTTGCCGTGTTCGACTCCAACTTCTGCTGACTGGACATGGAGGACTCACAGCAGCCATGTGGGAGCACATTTGAATATTACTATTGTGCTTAAGTGCAATGTTGAGGGTAGCGTGTGTGTGTGTGTGTGTGTGTGTGTGTGTGTGTTGAGAGGTTTAAAAGGAAGGCAGAGGTGCCGAGTCAGCAAACAGAAAGGAGAGAGAGAGAGAGGGGAAAGGATGACCTACAGTGAGAGAGAGAGAGAAGGCAGGAAAAGTAAAAATAGAGAAAAAGGAGTGAGAGAGGAAGATGGGGAGCGGCCTAAACCAGGGATTTGTTGGTTTCTACCAAACTCAAATCAACACACACACAGACACAGACACACACACACACACACACACACACACAGATAGATGAAGAGAGGCTGCTTCATTTTGCCAACACATGCAACCCAGCCACGGGTGCCGCTGAGGTCTGCTCTTTGTGGCAAGTGTGTGTGTGTGTGTGTGTGTGTGTGTGTGTGTGTGTGTGTAGAGCTGTGGTGAGCTTAGATGCTGTATAAAAAGAACTGAACCACTTCAGTCGCAAAGCTTGGGCTCAAATGCTTCAGTTGATACAAGAAGTGTGTTTGTTGGAGCCGCAAACACACACACACACACACACACACACACACACACACACACACACACACACACACACACACACGCACGCTGTACTCCTTAGGCTGTGCTCAGTGTTTTGAACTACAACCTTTACATCCTGTGAAAGCACACTGGTGGAAATCCATTTTCAATTTTTAATAATACTTAAATCCAAAGAAGTTATCAATCAACTGAAGACAACTTTTCACTGGAAATAAGATTTTACACAACGCATCCTCATATCCTGCCATCCTACGATATGGTTACATCCTTAACGCAAAGTTATGGAGGTAAGGTTTAGGCAAGTACAGTCATGGTGGTTAGGTTTCAGAAAAGAAATATGGTGTGGGCATACTTTAAAATGACTCAAAGTTCACTCCAAGTTCACAAAGTACAAAACACTTGTCTCCTGGGAAAAGTCCTGTGCTTTGTGTCCCATCCACCGCCCCAACCTGCCTCCTAACTAGACTGCTTCAAACAGGTCCTTATTACAAATTTAGCATTTTCCGATAAAGACAAGATATGCCGATATAGTTTTAGGAGCACTCTTTGGACATTCAGGCCCTGATCACACAGAAGGTGCTTTAGCAGCTGGAGCTGATTTTTTCAATTGTTTTTAATGAGAATGAAGCTTTTTGCTGGTGGTTTTTGTGTCGTGACACGCTTCATGATGTTGCGCTCCTGGCGCATGGCATATTGCCAGAGCACGCCCAACTCTTAGAGCTGAAAATACTTCAGAGCTAAAAAGCACCCCATGGTCATCTCTTTCTTCATCATCTTTTTTCCCATTGTCTGATTTGAGAGGCGGGCCTTCTGTGGTGGTCACGACAGTTAGTCTACAGTTGGTAAACAATGTAAGAGAAACTGGTGGTAGCTGTTGCTGGATACCTGGAGCCATTTGGCCTGACGATAGACAGCAGGTTGTCAAACTGCCCCTGAGTCATCCTAAAATATGCCTTGAGATGGCCATCATCGAGGTGAAGCTCCTGGACCAGCTGGTGGTACTCCCTGTGACCCACCCTCTATTTTAGGGTCTCATGTACCCACACAGATCTCTGTTTCCCTGTGCCCAACAAACCATTTACTGACAGCCTGTCACCTTCAACCAGCGAGCCAGAGACACTACTTGTTACCGGAAAAAATAATATCATTACTGTGACGCGTTACTGCCCAACGCTGCAAACAAGTCTGCTACCAATGAAAAAGTCTGGGGAAAAAAAATCCCATTTTCATGCGAAGATGCAAAATGCCACAAGTAGCTCCAGACGTTCTACTTTGTCATATTTTGACATGATAAATGTCATGCTAGGTCACGTTAATCAGAGTTTACATGGCTGCATGTAAACAAGAATATTAGTGGAATATTCATTTTCATTAGCCACGTGAACAGCTTAGTGGGAACATTGTATTTTTCAGAATAAGGGCAAAAACTAAAATATTTTGTGCATGTAATCGTGGTTACTGTAATAAATTGCACCAGCTGTGTTGTGTAATGCGTTTAGTTTGTACCTTCTACTGTTGGATCTTTAGAGGCAATATTTATAATCATAGTTCAACTCTCTTATAACGAACACACATCTTAATGAAGGGACTCCGATTTTTGGCAGCTGTGAGCCTGAGCACCTTCTGTGTGTTGATATTTAAACAAAGGTCATTTATTGTTGGAAAGCTCAGCTTCCAAAAATCTAATCAGAATATGTGTGGGAGTCTGTGTGTGTGTGTGTCTCTACATAAATGTGTGTGTTCTCATTGAGCAGATTGCAATATAATCTCCTGTTGATCCTTTTTTTCTGACCGTCAGTTCCCACACTGAAATAATTCTCATTAATTACATTTAGACTTTTCATGATTATCAGTGTTGCTTAGTTTCATCCCGTTAAATGTGTACACACTGAGCTATTCTGTAAATTAAGACCAGTCTGGTGACTGTAGTCCTGCAGGGTTGCAATGAAGTGTAGTCGCCTGAATATTCAAACTCTCAAACTCTATTTAGTACAAACAATCAAATATCAGTATACACAGCCAAATCAGATTCCACTGAATTAATTCTGGATTGGGGTACAGCCCTAGTTTATATACAATATGTTACATATGTTTTAGAGGAAACATAATTGCTGTTTGGATTACAATAACTGGCAGCTATTTTTAATTTTTTTTGGCTTAAAGGATAACTAAAGTATTTTTCAACCTGGGCCCTATTTCCCCATGTGTATGTGTGTGTATGATTCATAGGTAGGACTCGTTTTAAAATTGGTTCAGTATTGAGGGAGGCGGATGCAAACGGGAGCCGCAAAATGAGCTAAAACAGTAACAGGCAAATGCATCCCGTATAAGTTTGCTCATTAAAAGTGCTTTTTTCCGCCACTGAGCGGTTCAGATCGCCAGTGCTATCTCTGTAAATAGCATACTAAGCATTTCCCTTACCTCTGGGCTGTGTGACGTCATCTTGCAAGAGCTTTGCTCCACTGTGTCTGTAGCTCTCTCTACTCGTGGGGCAGCCGTTTTCTTGAGGAAGAAGTGTTTCGGGATTGGATGTCTTCTCTTCTTCGGCTGGCAGTAGTCATCTTGGGAGAAGTGAGCACTGCAGACCTGATGGTCTGCAAGGCGCAGTGTCTGGACAGGAGTGTTAGCATCCATTTGTAGCACAACTAGCCACAACTTCAGCATCTCACTGTCCGACAAAGGCAGCCTATGAAAGCTGTACGGGGTGTTGCGCGACATCCTGTTCTTGCAATTCGGATGAGCACAAACATGAACCATTGTTTTCAATCGATGCAGTAAAACTCTCAACTGTACTCCGGGACAACCAGCGCCATGTTTCGCGGCTGCCGGCTGCATCCACCTCCCTCAATACTGAACCAATTTTAGAACGAGTTGTAGCTATGGATCATATGCACACATACACATGGGGAAATAGGGCCCAGGTTGAAAAATACCAAAGTTATCTTTTAAGTCCAGGAAATCTTTCATTCTTGTGGCTCCATCAGATTGGTGCGGAAGCAGACATCCCACTGACGGACATCTGAAAACCTGGACACATTTAGCCAATTATCTGTACAGATAGAAGCCATTAGGAGTAGGTAAAATACAATGTTTCTGTAATTTGGGAGAACTGACCCTTTAAGCCAGACAGCCCTTTGATGAAGTGAGTACCAGCCAAAATGTCCTCACTATCAAAGTCTAGAACTCTAATTGGTTCTTACAAGGACAAAAGGTACAAAGGAACACACTCAGAGACATACACAGCAAACACTTTTGCCCTGGTTGAAGGTGAAACTGAACTTTTACCAATTATCTTTCTTCGTATAAAAAACACACTACTGACCTTCTGACACACACACACACACAGTATATCTGTTTTTGTCGAACCAAAACACCCTGCCACTATCACACACAGACACCTCTAGAATCAGCCACAGTCGGTCTGTCCTCTTGCAGAGTGGTCCGTCTTACAATCAGCACAAAACAAACACACACACACTTACACACAAAGACACAACATTCATTCATTATGCAACACGGTTACAGAAAGCGGCTGTTGTCTCGGCAGCAGAGAAACAGATAGTTCATGTCACAGGTGGAAACTGTAATGTCTTAAGGATAAGAACAGTTGACATTTTTATTCAAGGCCACACCTGAAAACTGTGATAGTAAGGAGAGAGTAAGGAGAGTAACACTTTGCTGAACTAACAGACCAAAGAGCCGTGCTGCTGGCATGTCGAAAAACCAACTGTACATGTAATTTACTTACTTTCAGAAATGGATTTAGTGTTTAGTTTTCCCTAAAAAAAGAAGTTGCTTTACTCCAAATGTGAAGCAAGAACACAACAATGTCTGCTCCTCATTAACCTCTTACTTTTATGGGTTAACATCTGCATTCCTTTCTGCTGGTCAGGACAGAAACAAACACGCACATGTGCACAGAAACACACACATACACACAGCACTGCTCTAAGGCAGGAGAAAAGCCTTGTTTCACAGCAACTAATGGTTTTAATAATGTGTGTTTGTATGAGTTGGTGTGTGAGAGAGAGACACCAAAGCACTTTGCAGAGATTGCAGGCAGCTGCTGGGAAAATACCTTAAAACACACTCACACACACACACACACACACACACACACACACACACACACACACACACACACACACACACACACACACACACACACACACACAGGGGCCTTTGAACAACCAGATGTGGCTGTGCGGCAGGTTGTGAGCATCAGTGCACCAAAAACAGGGGTGAGAGGAGGGCTGGGTCTGCAGCGAAATCAGTTAATAGAATACAGATTTCTTCAACCTGCTTCAGCCTGAGGACACACACACACGCACACACACACGCAGTTGTCTTGAAGGTAGTGGGATAATCTTAAAGGATAATGCCTGTTTATCATAATTTGGTTGTTATTCTTGTGGTTTTGTCCGACATTTCTAGCATCACTCAACAAGTTCATTGATGACCTATCGGGACACACCATGTTGCTTAAGAGTAGGGCTGTCACGGGGAAGGAATTTCCCCTGTGGTGATTAAAGAAGTATTTCACTGCTGGAAAGATCAGGCCCATTCAAGATGAGCCAGGCCTGTGCAGATCCGATCACCCACAATGCATGATTTGCTACTATAGCATGTGGAGAGCAACAATTTGGCCAAAGCAGCCATAACAACAACAGATAATAGATTCCATTCACCAATACATGAAGCCCATCTCTTTTTGAAATTTCACAAATCTCTCGCCATCAAATGTGACTTTTTAGAGTAAACAAACACAGAGGATGGATGGCAAGAAAAACTAGCTGTCAGTTTTTGCATAACTTCTCACAGAAAACTCACAAAGATAAGGCAATACAATATTGAATTTGCTTTTTTGCATCAAAACGGGATTTTACCAAATTTTTCCAGCAATGGTGAACTTGTTTTACCTTTCAAACACAGCCTCCCTCTTTTATTACTAAACCACCTTCAGAAAATCTCCCTCTTTTTCACAACCTAACGTTGGCAGGTATGAAAGAGTCCAAACTGTTTTTAATTTTTGCTGTGTTAGCAATAATTATGTCAGTTTGATTTGGTTAGGTCAGAGCTATGGAATATTAAATCATCCATATTTTCTCACTCCATCTTAACCTTTCTTACCCTCAGGTGTACATAAACTACAGGTTATAAACTTCTTTTTAAACACCAAAAATAGTAAATTATCAGTTATCGTATTGGTTATTGGCCATGAGAAGCAGGTAATTATTATTATCGGTATCGGTTAAAAAGTCCATATTGGTGCATGCCTAATTAAAACCCTTTGAGAACAGCAGGATCCTCAAGTTTCCCTCTTTACAACAGGATATCGGACTGTTAGGGTTGCAACATGAGGTTTTCACAGTAGGATAACCTCGGAAAATATCCTAGTTTTATAGTATCACGGGAAAAACAGAATTTTTATTATCACCAGTCAGAATGAGCCTTAAAGGAGTTAAAAAGTGTAAGGGTTATTATTGCTTAAACAAATATTTTCTAACTATAATTAAAACCATTTTGTTAATGGAATTATGGGTACAAAGTCCCCCACAGAAAATAACTAAATTATAGGAGAGATTCAACGTCCAATTGCAAATATTTTTCAATATGGTAGACAAGGAAATGTACACGGTACGATAACTGTCAACTTTTGTATCAGTGGATCCCAGCTGGTCTAGTCACGGGGTCCAGATTTCTCTCATACTTGCATCATATTTGAGTTTTGCCATGTCGTTGAGCGAGTTTGCTGTCCCTTTTAAATAACTGCCTATTACTAACTCACTCTGTGAAGGGAAACAGCAAGGGGCCGGAAATTCACTGCACTTCAAAATAAAGTGTGTTTTTTACAAACTTGACACGTTCGCAAATCAGCTGTGCTCCATTCAAAATGGACCTGCGACCCATTTTGGACCGCAAACCTACAAGTTGGGAACCACTTTTTCATATCACAGTATACCTTGAAACCAGTATATTGCTGCAACCCTATGAACCAATTTCGGAACCTTGCTGACAATTGTCAGAGGGGAAGAATCAGACTCAAAGTCTTCTCGATTCTCATGTAGTGTGTATGCAGTGCAAACAGTGAGTCTGAGTCAGGAAAAAGGTAATGAGCATCTCTTGGACTCCGTCACTCACACACTCTCTCACACACACACACACACACACACACACACACACACACACACACACACACACACACACACACACACACACACACACACACACACACACACACCTCTTTTCTGTTTAGACATGTACGTGTCCTCTCACACTTCACCTTTCAGCAGAGAACAAAGCAGTGTAATTAAAGGTCCACACAGTCAATTAAGACTTATTTTGAGGAGTGCGTTCACAGAGCTGGTTCTGTCAGTGACGGAGGAAGAGAGGAGGGGGAAACAGGTGCCGATGCACCCAGCTCTGTTCTACGCTGCAGGGAATGACATGGTTTACAGGTGAGTTTTTACTCTTTTCTTCCTCCTCCTCATCCTCTCAGTGTAACTCTTCCTTTCCATCTCTTTCCTGATTCCTCAACTTCTCTCTGTTCATCTTTTTGGTTTTTTATGCTGTTTATGCTTTTGTCTTCTGAATTCTGTCTTTGCTTTTCCTCCTCTGATGTTCTTTACCCTCTGCTTTCCCATTCATCTTTCATTAATTTATTTAATTTTGAATTTATTAATTGTGATTTTATTTCTACATTTCTGTTCCTCACTTAATGCTCTTGACATGTTTTATAATGGAATTTTGATTCCTGTCTAATTGCGTTTCAAGGGCTTACACTTGAAATTTAATTCCTGTTAATTTTGAAGATTTTTACCAAGTTGCTAGTGCACAATTTACTGGTTTGATAAAACTATCAATTCAATAGATACATATCCATCTATTTATTTGTCACTTTTTTTTGTAACAAAGTTGGGGGAAGCAATGTTTGAGTCAGGGCTTACATATATGATCCCAGTCACTTCCACACAATGAGGCAAACACCTGATACCCAAAGTCCAGACATCAATACCGGTAGTGAAAAAGTCAGATTGGCGTATCCCTACTTAGGTAGAGTAGGAAAGGTGGGTAAAGATTATAGGAAGGTAAAGTGGGAAACAATAGGAAAAGACTGTGGTTATTGCAAAACTATGGTTAAGGCATGGTAAGGGTTAAGCATCTTAAACACCATCATCCTCCAACTCAACCTCCCCCTTACTGCACACCACTTCCTGCTCTGGCACTGAACATTGGCGTATAGATTATAAGCTGTGAAACTGCTCAGAAAGGTGCATCAGTGTTACATCAGTATACAGCATGATGGACACTGGGAGCATCTCCTGGTGGTATCCATCTGTTGCTGCAGGTGCTACAGTGCTCATCCAAAAAAAAGCAGGAAGGTGGAGAGATGTTGACCATGATGCTCTGTATCTTCATTATCATTCCACTTCTGACAACTCGACCAGAGAATCAAACTCCATATCGAGAACAGAGCCAGTCTACCTCACCCTTGTCCATGACATTTCAATTAGTTTTGTCTCAGTTCTCTTCCATTGAATCCTCAAAATGCCAAGAAATTACACAACACATTAATACACCCAAGAACATCTTAGGTAATTACAGGAACAATCCTCACCAAAAAAAATAGAGAAACACATTTTTACTTTGGATGCTCAGATGAACTCCCACTGACATATTAATTACATTAACTAAGGCAAAGAGAACAATGTAACAGCAGCAACACGAGAGGGTGAGCAGCAAAAGAAGACAAAAGCTGTGAAAGTGAGAATTTCTCACCTTAACAGCCTCTTCTTTAACGAAGGGGGGGGAGAATCACATATGTTAAATAGACATTCAAACTTTAAATGATCATCCAAAACGTTCTGGCTGATTAGTGTTAAAATCCAGTGCAGCTAAGTGTAAAGCAAAACTAACAAGAAATTCATTCCTTTATTTTTATTTTTAAAGGCAACAAAATCCAACCAAAGTTCGCCTTTGCAGATATTTTCACTTCTGATTTAATTACACCTAGAACAACTACAGAGTCGGGAATAAATAGAAAGTGCTGCAACATGCAACAATAAATGCAATATGTGCGTTCTAATTTCCTTAAACAAAGCTGTTAGCCTCTAAGTCTGAAAATAAACAGTTTGAACAGGTGATAAAAATTTTCTTCTAAGCTTGTTATCATTTCCTGCAGCGAGTCAGCGAGCTGCAGCACACCTTTGGGGGAAACTTCACAGAGCTGATGAGGAAGGTGTGAAGATGAGAGAAGGAGAGAAGGAAGGAAAGAGAGACTCCCTTTAGGTAAATTTTCACCTCTGATGAGGGAGGAGGGTGAGAAAAGAAGAGGGAGAGAGGGAGAAGCGAACGAGTGCATGAAAATCTGAAGACTGAGCAGAATGAAAAGCTGCGATGTGAGCTGATAATTTGATCTCTACCGGGGAATTATTTATTTCCCCTCGATTATGGTGTTGTTGTGAAGTTGTCAGAGAATAATTGTCCACACTGTTCACCTGAGTGGAAAACTGTTTATTAGACTCTAATAAGAAGGTGACACCTTTTACACAAAAAAAAAGATTTCTCCCCACAAGCCTCTGGCTGTGAATCGTTCTGTAGGTTTTCTTCCATTTACATCTGTGTCTGCTGTTCTGATCCACAGAGATGAAACTCCTCTGCAGGTATGTGCACCCTTGCTGCATTAGTTTTTCTAATCACTTGACTTATAATTGGGCATCTAAGTTCAGCCTTGACCCAGGAAATGGCAGTTTTACAAATCAATCCCGACTAATGCTTCACCAAATTGCTCCTTCTCAGAGTTTCTCACCACATCTAACAGACGTCAAAAGCAGATGGAGTTGGCTCAGTTGTCATGGAGATTACTCAGCTGACATCATGTGATCAGGGTTGGTAACCTCTGCCTATGTTCTGAGATGGTCTTTGGTTGTATACTGAGGTGACCATAATGACAATGTAGTTCTATGGTATGACTAGTTCTATAGCCGACAATGTAGTTCTATGGTATGACAAAGTAATTCTATGGCCGACAATGTAGTTCTATGGTATGACAATGTAGTTCTATGGTATGACAATGTAGTTCTATGGTATGATAACTAGTTCTATAGCCGACAATGCAGTTCTATGGTATGACAAAGTAATTCTATGGCCAACAATGCAGTTCTATGGTATGACTAGTTCTATAGCCGACAATGTAGTTCTATGGTATGACAATGTAGTTCTATGGTATGACAAAGTAATTCTATGGCCAACAATGCAGTTCTATGGTATGACTAGTTCTATAGCCGACAATGTAGTTCTATGGTATGACAATGTAGTTCTATGGTATGATAACTAGTTCTATAGCCGACAATGCAGTTCTATGGTATGACTAGTTCTATAGCCGACAATGTAGTTCTATGGTATGACAAAGTAATTCTATGGCCAACAATGCAGTTCTATGGTATGACTAGTTCTATAGCCGACAATGTAGTTCTATGGTATGACAAAGTAATTCTATGGCAGACAATGTAGTTCTATGATATGACAATGCAGTTCTATGATATGACAATGTAGTTCTATGGTATGACAATGTAGTTCTATGGTATGACAATGTAGTTCTATGGTATGATAACTAGTTCTATAGCCGACAATGCAGTTCTATGGTATGACTAGTTCTATAGCCGACAATGTAGTTCTATGGTATGACAAAGTAATTCTATGGCCGACAATGTAGTTATATGATATGACAATGCAGTTCTATGATATGACAATGTAGTTCTATGGTATGACAATGTAGTTCTATGGTATGATAACTAGTTCTATAGCCGACAATGCAGTTCTATGGTATGACTAGTTCTATAGCCGACAATGTAGTTCTATGGTATGACAAAGTAATTCTATGGCAGACAATGTAGTTCTATGATATGACAATGCAGTTCTATGATATGACAATGTAGTTCTATGGTATGACAATGTAGTTCTATGGTATGACAATGTAGTTCTATGGTATGACAAAGTAATTCTATGGCAGACAATGTAGTTCTATGATATGACAATGTAGTTCTATGGTATGACAATGTAGTTCTATGGTATGACAATGTAGTTCTATGGTATGATAACTAGTTCTATAGCCGACAATGCAGTTCTATGGTATGACTAGTTCTATAGCCGACAATGTAGTTCTATGGTATGACAAAGTAATTCTATGGCCAACAATGCAGTTCTATGGTATGACAAAGTAATTCTATGGCAGACAATGTAGTTCTATGATATGACAATGTAGTTCTATGGTATGACAATGTAGTTCTACGGTATGACAATGTAGTTCTATGGTATGACAATGTAGTTCTATGGTATGATAACTAGTTCTATAGCCGACAATGCAGTTCTATGGTATAACAAAGTAGTTATACGGTATGATAATGTAGTTCTATGGTGTGCCAATGTAGATCTGTGGCACATAATGTAGTTCTATGGTACACTAATGTAGTTCTATGGTGTAACATTGTAGTTTTATTGTTTGACAATGTATTTCTATAGCATGACAATGCAGTTTTAAGGTATGACAATGCATGGTATCACTATGGTATTATAGTGCAGTTCTATGGTGTGATTATGTAGTTTATAGCATAACAATGTAGTTCTATGGTATGACAAGAATCTCTATAGCATGATAATGTAGTGCTATGGTGTGACAATGTATTTGTCAATGTAGTTTCGGAGAATGATAATGTAGTTCTACAGTATGGTATGACAATGCTTGGTATGACTATGGTTTTATAATGTAGTTCTGATGATCTAATGTAGTTCTATAGTATGACAATCTAGTTCTCAAGGGTAATAAGGTATTTCTGCAGCATAATAATCTACTATAGTATGATAATGTGTTTCCATGGTGTAATTATGTTCAGGGGGATAATGTTCCCCACATTAAATTACACATACAGTATTTACTGCTGTATGACAATGTTTTTTTTCTTTCAATATAATAATGTAGTTTTACGTTCTAATAATGTCAGTCTGTGGTATCATGACGTAGTAGTATAGTTAAGTAATATGATATTGTATTATGTGTGTATAAGGTTTATGCACCTGACAGCTCAGTTCATCACTCAGTCAGTCTGTCAAACAGAACTTTATTAACCACAGACAAATTACAGGCTACAGACCATCTGTGTGTGTGAGTTTGTGTGTGTGTCTGTGTGCGCGCGTGCATGTGTGTGATGTGAAGTCCATATGAGAGCTCTAATAGAGTGGAGTGTGGGATCAAAGGGCTCTGCAGGCAGCCACTGTGGTCTGGTTCACCACCGATACTGACGTCAACCCGCAGGAAGATGGGAGAGAGGGGTGAGAGAGGGGATAGGGTGGGTGAGGACTACACAAGCACTTCATCAACACACGCACACAACCACATTTTTAGTCTATACAACCCTTAGTTTCTCCATTACAGCATCTGTTTAGTGAGAGAGGAATGTCGAATTCAGCAAAAAGGTGAACTGTGCATGTGCCATGTTGAATGTGCTGGATAACGGGCACCTAAAATTATTACACACATAGTTTGATTTGAGAACTTACATTAAGATATTCCAATGATATTCAAATGAGTTTGTTTTTATAAAGACATTTGTTCTAAGAGATGCCTACATTTGTACAAATCTTTGGCTCTTTTCACTGGTTTCAGCTTTCTTCTGCCCCATTGGCAATGTATTCTGGGAAGTCTCTTCTACCACTGGTTTTGGTTTGGAGTGTACATGTGGAACAGCTCAGTGTAAGAACATCTGGAGGGCTGGATGACCAGTAACCCACCCAACCTTCCCAAATAAGGGAAACTGGAAGGGTGGGGGTGGGGGGCAAATATGAGAACATGCACTAAAACACACAAAACTGCAAAGCAGGACATGAAAACCCTCAAAAATACGCATGAAAATGCACTGAAACACACAAACCACACAGTGAGACGTCCAATGAAAACACACACTTGGTGCACACACTTGCATGTTGCGCACACACACACACACTTACACACAGGGTGCTGTCCACAGGTGGCTGCTTGAAACCAGAAAGAAAGCTGCTTATTTTAGATCCTGTCAACCTGGGCCCCTGGGCATTCACACACACACGCACACACACACACACACACACACACACAATGATCTACTAGTGAACTCCTGTTGAAGAAAAAGTACCTGTGGATGTGCAGGAAGTTAAAGGTTTCAAATGTGTAAAAAGTCCAATTTCTGTTCCCTATTAATACAAACAGATTCAGTGACAGTGACGCATCTTCTGTAGATGATGTTGGGTTCAGACCAAACTGGATTTTTGTCTTTTACAACGGTCACTGTGTCAGATTGGGAAATTATAGAGCCATGAATTTATGCTTTGACGTCATCGGAAATGACGTGCCAGGGCCTGACTGACATGACAGATTTTTTTCAACTTTCAACTCTCAACTTCAACAATGAAATCACGCCTGAACACTGCCCTGCCTTTTGAAGATCGGTGTTTGTTGGACCTATCCACTGCCTATCCTACCCGTCCTACTGGGACTTTTGCCACCTTAACTTTTGTTCTTGTCTGGCTGCGTTTCCCCTGCTGTTGCCAAGCACTGTTAAACTATAACAGAAACTGGCCACTTATCATGTAGATGTTAAAGGACAGCTATTTTCGTCAGTGTGTGACACTGCAAGACACTGCCCAAGTGCCGGATTTCGATGACTTCGGAGTGAGACCAGGCCGAAATGCATAATTACACTTCCACTATATTAAAGAACAGAGTCGTCAGAATGCCCTATGGCGGTCACCATTTAATGTAGCCTTCTGGTAATAGGTTTTATCAGACTTCGTTGGCCAACATCATGTTTTTCTTTGCATGGCTTTAGGGTTACAGTTATATCACCACGTCTTGGTTTGACATGTTCTTGAAAGCACCTAAATTTTTTTATTTTTTTTGAGAGCAAAAAGACAAAAATCACGCTTACCAAAAAACCCGTATCTATGTGGACGAAGCCTAAACTTAATATAAGCTTGATAGTTCCCAACTTTTCTTGATAATGGCAGAGTCATAATGCTTGGTAGTTCCTCCAGGAGTTTACATTGAAAATTTAAAATTCTATCTTCTAATGTTCCTTTTCACTTCTGATGAAGCTAAGCTAGCAGTTTTTGTACTATGCTAGGCAAAACACATCCTGACCCTATGTATGTCTTGAATGCACAAAGACCAACCTGATCCATTTTTGTCGTCTTACTCTGAGGAAATGTTAGTTTTCCGTTCATATTCCTGGATAATAATCCTTTATATTTCTGGCATGAAGCGGCTTTGTTTCACAGCTCTGCATGAGTGTTGTATTTAAATGGCTCTGAATTGACTTTTTTATGGTCATAATAAATAATACACTTTTTTACACGGCTATGTTCTGGTGCAAGTTGCAAGAAACGCGGTTCTTAATCTCAATGCAGTTCCTGCTCGCCACCAATAGAGGTCATTAAAGGTCAAAGATCAATAAGTGAAGCTTTGCAGCACAGAGCTGACTGAGGGTTGTGAGAGTGTTCGCTTCAACACACAGCTACAGAGAGAGCACGCATCCTGCTGAATGGTGACCAGATGGGGACAAAAATGTGTGTGTGTGTGTGTGTGTGTGTGTGTGTGTGGGCCACAAGTTGGGTTCTAGTTGCCACGAATGCCTCTTTGAAGGAATAAATCCTTTGAAAAGAATTCAGATGGGAGACAGAGATGATGATGATGATGATGATGATGTACTGTACAGTGTAGCTCAGGGGTGTTTTGTTTGTTAGCGTGTGTGTTTGTACGCCCCTTTGCTTGTATGTGTTGACCATGAGTGTGTGTGTCTCAGTGGGGCTGACGTCAGGTGCAGCGCAGGTGGGCAGCAGGGGGAAGGGATGAAAAGGTCTACAAAATAAACACACCTGATCTCATTGGACTCGTAACAGAATGTTTGACTGCAGTCAAGCATGGACGTTTATTTTTCACAGTAAAAACTGAATCTGTGTTTACAATTCTTGTCTTGCTTCAGACTAACACACTGTGCTGCTGGAGCTCTCTAAAGGCTGCAGGGTTCAATACAGGCTCAATATGAAGGTGTTTGACAGGAAAAAAAGCTCATAATTCATTTATTCTTAGACCTAAACATGTGAAGTCTGTCATAAAGGTGGCAAAAAAAGGAAAGGTCATGGGGTCATTTAAATTTAAAGTTCATAATCTAAGGATAGATCATATTTAAATTAAATATCACCGCAATCAAATGAATGCTGTCCGACCAATCAACAGGTTACAGGTGCTGATAAAAAGGTCAGTGGGACCTTGGCCCTCTCATTCTGCCAGCAAACTGTCCATTGCTTTTACTGGTTGTTAGGAACAAGCAAAAAGTAAAGTATTTTTTTCCCAATAAGGTAATATTCATTTATTCAAGGTTGTGAAAAATGTCTTGCAAGAAGGAGGATGAGAAGAAGAAAAAGAAGACACAGAAGAAGAAGGAGGAGGTGGAGAAGAAGAAGAAAAAGAGGGAGGAGGAGGAGATGAAGAAGTAAAGTAAAAGAAATAGAAGAAGAAGAAAGTGAAGGAGGAGGAAAAGAAGACAGAGAAGATGAAGCAGCAGAGATGATGAAGAAGAAGAAAGCCTGGTAAAGCCGAAGAAGAAGAAGGAAAAGAAGGAGGTGTCGAGAAGTAGAGTGGAAGACGAAGAGAAAGTGGAAAGGAATGTAGAAAAGCAGGAGTAGAAGATGAAGGAGCAGAGAAGAAGAACAAGTAGAAGAGAAGAAGAAAGAAAATGAGGAGAAGAAGGAGGAGACAAAGAAGTGGGGTAGAAGAACACGACCAAGAAAGTTAACAAGAATGAGGAAAAGGAGAAGATGAAAAAGCAAAGAAAAAGAACGAGTAGAAGAGAAGAAGAAGGAAAGGAAGAGGAGGAGAAGTAGAGAAGAACAAGAAGGTGGAGGAGGAGGAGGAGGAGAAGAAGAGGCAGGAGGATGCAAAGAAGAAGCAGAAAAAGAAGGAGGAGGTGGACGACTAAGAGAAGTAGAGAAGAACAAATTCAGAAGAAGAAGAAAAAGAACAAGGAGAAGAAGTTGTGAAGAGGAAGTGAATTTGGTTTACATCTGACCAAGGTTATTTGTCGTCGTTGTCTTCTTCTTCAACGCATTTTTGGCGCTTCACAATACCAACTTTAAAGCGCATACCTCCACCTACTGTACCGGAGTAGGCATAACAGGATCTAGTTTACATTATTCAATAGAAATGAAAATACAGGAAAGTAGTCTCCTACAGCTTGTCTCCATTTGTCCTAATTGTCACCTTTAAATTTCACTATTGTCCTGCCTCTCTCACCCTTTGTTGTAATCTTATCCGCTCCTCATTATATTTGGCACAATATATTAACATATGTTAAGTATTCCACTATATTATAATGCATGCTAATTTTGAATTGTTTTTTCCTAACAAAATTGTGTTTTTTTAAACCAGTATGATCACACCTTAATCTGGATATAACTATGTTGTCTTCTATGTTGTATTCTACTTCATCTTTTGTCACTCTGTGTTCTGTGTTTGTACTTTATCATATGTTCTGCCCTTGCTGTGCTCATCACATCTTCTCTGCCAAAGTTCTGATTTTTTAATTTAGGATTATTACTCTACCTCCCCCTCTTTTCCAAAAAAAGTCACCTATACACCTAATGTTTACTGTTCTCTTAGCAACCCTGTCTGCAAATGAATTCCCCTTTAATCCTACGTGTGCAGGCACCATGCAAAGTTCTGCACCTATTCCTACTCTGTGAATTCTAAACACACATTAACAAATTAAACACAAGATCTTCCCTAAATGACTTCATATTCTGTAAACTTGAAAAGTTATCTCTGCCTTGTGTTTTCTTCCTCATTCAATTTCCATTTGTGAGTGTGCGTGAGTGCATGTGTGTGTGTAGTTTTGCTACAAGGACAAACAGTGCCCCCTGGGGATGAGTCTCCTTCTAGTCTCCTCTCCTGTTATTCCTTCCTTTCCAGCTTCCCTCGTTCTCATCTTTCCTCCTTCATCCTCTTCCCCTTCCCTCATTTTTTCTCCTTCCTCATCTCCTCCTTTGTTTTATCCTGTTCTCATCCATCAGTCATCTCCTCCATCCTCCTCCATCCTCCGTCCTCCTTTTCCCTCTCCTCACCCTTTTCCATTTGTGTTGCAACAGAAGAGGAAGAAAGGGAGTGACACAGTGAGGTTGGGAGGCAGAGTGAGGTGGACACAAAGAGAATCCACCTGCAGCCTCAGCAGACTGAAAACATCATCCCACTCCTCCCATCACTCCTTTTTTTTTTTACTCCACTCCTCCAATTTCCACCTCATTTTGACTCCCCCTCCTCTCTCCTTCTGCTACTCTCAATTCGTGTGTGTGTGTGTGTGTGTGTGTGTGTGTGTGTGTGTGTGTGTGTGTGTGTGTGTGTGTGTGTGTGTGCAGGTATGGGTGTTACCAGAGTAAATGGAGAAAATGGAGGGGAGGGCCGAGCAAATTTCCCCAAAATTGACATTGGTTCTAATATATTACACACACGCGCGCGCGCGCGCACACACACACACACACACACACACACTCAAGCATACACATACACAAACACAGTCACACACACTCTGATTAAAAGCAGCAGAACAAACCAACCGAAAAAGGGTCAGAAATGAAGACATGATGGAAGGGAAAAAAAAGAATTTCCCCAGGTGGCAGATAGATTGAGGAAATGTTTTATAACTTGTAATATACTCAGCATAGTAATAAAGAAAGCGGATTAAGAATATTCCAAACATGGCCAAAATATTCCAACTGAATATAAATTTTACCAATAGCACACAAGCAAAATGAAGGGAGTGAAGAAGAACTGAGTATATCCTCCCGTGACCTGAACTTTTGTTTGGTATGCATTTTCAGTATCTCCTGGCTGTTTGGGATCAGCAGGACCTGATAACTATAAAAAACTAAACACTGTCAATGATAATAAAGTCCCAATGTCCTCAAATGAGTACTTCCTAATTAACAGTGTCTTATCTTGGTGCTGTTGCTAAAATTGGTCAAATGTGTTGCCATATCAAACTACAAACATTATTATTCTTAAATAAACAAGTTTTAAACATAAAATGTGATCAGGTCTTGGACCTTTTGTGTCAGGACCGGCTGCAGACTGTCTTGGCAGAGATGGCTGCCATCTTGTTTTTACATGGATTTGTGTATTGTGCTCTTACTACCGCTAGATGGCACAAAAAGTGTCCATGAACAAGGACAACAGGTCTTTGTTAAGTACAATGAAGTATAAGGTCAAGTAAACCCAAAATGTGATGTCCTCATATGAGGACACAGGGTCTCTGGAGGATAGCCTTAAAAAACATGAGACTTGACAGTAAGTTAAAGTGCACTTCAGAAGCAACAGGGGTCGCATGGTTGGGAGCTAATGGAACAGAAGTTACAGCATATTGTATTTTAAAAGAAACAATATTTTGTGCAGGCCCATCACTGCATTGCACCATAGGGGCAAACCCAGGTGGACTAGCTCGTCCACCTGGGTTTCATATTTCCATCATGGCTGATCTGGGCTGATCGGAGCTGGAGCCAATAAATACCTGTGACTACTGCCGAGTCATGTATGTATTGTATTACACAGGGGGGTGTTTCTGTTGCCTAGCCTGCCCTTACTGATATAAATGGGTGGACAAAATAAAGGACACCTGAGATGTGCAGTGGTGTCGTCTTTGTGCTTTAAAGTATGTGCATTTATAGGTCGAAGCCACTGCTGTGATGTTTGTGTTGCGTCCTGTATGTGTTCTCTGTGATACTTAAGTTAACTCTGCGGTTGAGTGTAGGGATGTGAGGCTATTTGATGTTTATATGCTTGTTGCACCTGCTGTGGTGTTCACAGCCTTTTTATACAGTGACGGTCATTTTTGTTTAATTGTCTGAGTTTTGTCTTCTTTTCTGGTTAACTATGGTAAGGCTTTTCTGAAAAAGGAAGGTTTTATTATTGATAGTCAGCTGCACGCACAGGCTGCACTTTTATAGAACAGGAAATAATCTTGATTGGACATAAGGACCTGGTGGTGTGGTTTGCACCTGGGCCTGGCCTGTTGTTTTTTACCTCCTCTGAATATTGTTTCATTGAGGACAATCAGAAAGGAAAGACATTTCCCTTCAAAATTTAAAGACTGAGAATGTCCAAAGTCACTCCCTATTTGTTAATTTTATTAGATTATTACTATATCTACTTACTTTGTTTTCTTGTGTAATGTGTTTGTGTGTTACAGTATGCACTATGACGTTCCCTCAGTGGAACAGAAAATGTCATGTCCACACTTCTCATGTACACTACTTTTTACTCAAAGTTTCATAATGCAATGCTTTCCCCTTAACTGCAATCCGGTTTCACTACCAACTCATCACATATCCATGCTTGGTCAGTGGCCTTCAGCATCAGATACGGACACTATGAGACACCCTTTGGCAGTGCTATGAGACGCATCAAGCTGCAACCATTTTTGACACCACGAGCGAGCCTCCAGCCATCAAGCTTCTCTTCTGTGGAACCATCTTCCAGTTTTGTCTATTTAAAAGGACACTTAAGACTTTCCTCTTGGATAGATCTTATAGTTGGGGCTGGCTCAGGCTTGCCTTGAACCAGCCCCTAGTTAGGCTGATGTGGGGACTTCCTATGATACAATGAGCCCCTTCTCTTCTTCTTCCTCTCTTTATTTGATTCATGTCCTATTCTGCATATCACTAACTCTGCTTCTCCTCCGGAGCCTTTGTGCTCCCTCGGATTGTGGTTGCACCAAGATTGTGGGCTGTGTTTTTGTTGCCGCCATGGTCCTGCCTAATGCCTCCTACTACTGCTATTATTATGTCATGATTCTACTATTATTATTATTGTTATCATCATTATTATTATTATTATTATACACACATAATTATTATTGTCACATACATATATTAGGACATAGGACTGTCGTATGCTTTTTAGTCCACCAAGGCACCTCTGGGTGGGTGATTGGGAGGGTCAAACAAACTATGGACTTTCACCCAGGACCCGCTGTTTGTGGCTTGTGTGAACCCAAAAGTAAATCGAGTTACAAAAGTAAGGTAGTGTGCTAGTTTGTGGAGTATACCATGCTAGTGATGTATGTCATATCACGCGATGTTATGTTCGTAAGAAACGTACTTATTTTAAGCCAAGCCATTATGTTTTTGTTTTGTTTGTTTTTTTTATTCAAAATCAAACCATGCACTTTTGTTGCTCACACCTAAGGAAGTAAACCTAAAAACATTTTTTTTACAGACGGTCTAACTACTTTTGAAAGAGACTGTATGCTTATTATGAGCAGAAACTCTACATTTCTGGCGAAAATGGTCGTAGATTTTAAAAACACACAATGCATGTAATGGAAGTAAACTGATGCGCTGTCCCTGAGCGTCCACAAGTGACAGTGTCATAGTTTGACAAATATGGCCACTGACCAAACGTTGGTATTTGATAAGTTGGTAGTAAGAATGTTGTTAACAGATGTATAAATAACTGCTCAGTAACCCTAACAGTTTCAGTTTTAAGGCAAAATAATGATGATTCATATTGTAACTGTTGCTCACTACTCGTCTTCATAATAAATGTGCTTGTTAGCCGTAACACAAAGTTTTACTTGAATATGTTACAGGGACTCAAGAGGTATATCTTACAAGAATGTTTAAGGATTGGTGGAAAAAACATAGACAATAAAACACATAAACTTTTTTCTTTTATTTTCTTACATCTTAACCCAGAAATCTTCTTGTTGTGGAAACCATTAAAGTGAATGAATGAAGGAGTGAGGGAGGGAGAGATGGACAGATGATGGTAGATCTTGAATAGACAATGATGGGAGCACCGAGAATCATGTACATTACCACATGCCGGGCAATAACGGAGAAAGGCAGCGATGGAGGGAGGTGAGGTGAAAAAAAGGAGGTGTAGGGAGGTGCATCCCCCCCCCACCCCGCCCTCTCCTGCCCTTAAATAAATTCCACTGGCGTCTTGTAAATTTTTATTTTTGTGGCGCTGCCGCTGCTGCTTTTTTGGCTGCGGGCCCCATCTGTCGGCCAGCTGCTAGATGTTTGGGAGGAGGAGGAGGAGGTGTGTGTGTATTCTCCCCTTAACCCTTCACACACACACCAACACACACACACACACACACACACACACACACACACACTAATACAGGGAGGGATTAAACGCTATTGGATGGGAATGTTTGCAGGTTTATGAATATGCATACGGGCAAGAGAGGTTTAAATGGGTAGGATAGGAAGACAGAGGACAGAGGGGAAGAAGGGGGAGGAAGAGAGAGAAGGAGAGGGGTAAGAATGAAGGATGAGGAATAGATATTGGGTAAGGAGAAGGAGGATAAAGAGGAGCATGGAGGGAAGAAAAATAAAATAAATGAAGAACTCAGAAGAAGAAAAGGGAATGAAAGACAGAAGGGGGTGAGGAAGGTGACAAGAAGGGAGGACAGAGAAGAGGAAAAAGGAGATGTGTACAGGAAAAGAGGCAAGTATAAGGGAAAAGAGGATTGAAGGAAAGGAAGAGGAGAGATAAAGAGAATCGTAAGAAAGGAAAAGGGTGAGAAGAGGAGGAAGAAGCGGTGTGGAAGGAAAGGGAAGAAAGGACAGAAGCCAAAAAAGTGGAAGATGAGGAAAGCAAGTGAGGAAGGAAGGAGAGATGGAGGTAAAAGAAGGAAAAAGAGGAGAGAAAAAGGAATGAATATGAAGGGAAAAGGCATGAGGAAGGAAGCTAGGGAGAGGAAATGGAGGAAACAAGGGAGGCAGACAGAAGGAAGTGAGGGAAGAGATTAGAAAGAGGGAGGTGAGGCAAAGAAGGGAGGAGGAAGTGAGAAAAGAAAAGGGAGTGGGTAGGGGAGGAGAAGGAGGAGAAAGGGATGGATGGATGTGTTTGGGCGTGGTGCCAGTCCCAGGATGGGGGGACCTTTGGGCAAGGCATCAGGGGGAAAGAGAAACAGATGGTTTGTGAACCTTTTATTAGGCGTTGGTAAAGAAAGAAAGAAAAAAAATCACCAAAAAACATTAATCAAGCGCGCCCTGGAAACAGCAGCTATTTTGTGTTGCTGTGCAGTTTTTCTAGAAGTGTGTTTGTTTTGGTGTTTTTGTCATTTTTTCTTCATTTATTTGATTTTTCCAGACGTGATGTAAACTGGAATGCAGATACAGACATGCACACATGGTTGCACTATATTTATGAAGACCGACAAAGACAAAATACAGTCTGTAGTAGTTCTGTCAAAATTTATTTTAATTTATTTTATTTCTCACATATCGCAACACATTTAAAATCGCCATGACCTGTATCGTAATTTAAGTATCATAATATCATCATATTGCGGATCCTCTGGTGATTCCCACCAGTCGCAATGTTTGCTACAGTCATTCTGCTGTTCACTGAAAAGAAGAAAAAAGTTATCATTGTCATTTTATAGACAACGGCGTTTATCTTTTTATTAAAAAATGTCAATGTCAATTTTCCTTGTCAAATAGTAGGGTGGGCAGGCAGGTTTAATGGATGGGTCCAATAACCACCGACTTTCACCCAGGAGACTGGTGCTCACTTCCTGTGAGAAGGTAAAGCCAAACTCTGTCCTTTTTTCCCAAACCCAACCACATGCTTTTGTTCTTTACACTCGGCTAAACGTAGCCACATGCGCTTATTGTTTAGAAAACATCAATTTGCGGTGTTGCACCAACATAATGCATTTATTTTGAAAAAGCCTGTATGTAGACGTTAAATTTCCTGGGAAAACTGAAGTGTGTTTTAAAAGAAGACAATGCATGTATCAGGCAGAACCTGACACAGCGTCCCAGAATGTCAACAACCAACGCACCCAGGGTACCTTTCATGTCGCATGTGGACGTGCAAAGTCCATGACCAAATGACAATTTGTGACAAGGTCGAAGTGAGAATGTGTCGGGGCAGTATGAGAGCTGTCAATCAACCCTGGTGGGGATCAAACAACTCAACGAAAACCACTTTCGTAGGTGGGCCTTTGTCCACCTTCAAGCGGACTGGTGTGTTTTGATTGTGGTGTGAAAGCAAATGAATCAACTACAGGATTTAAAAGGAGATACTGTATGTGATTTTAGCATTTTTTCAAAAATTTACCCACAGATAAATACCATCTACTGATGAACCTGAAACTGGTCCGAAACACAAGAGCTTGTGTACCAAACAATCTTCCCATAAGCATTCCCTAGAATCCCAACAGTTCTCAGTGACACAGTGCTGGGGTTACAACCTTGTCTTGCTTGCTTGTTTGTCCCAACTTTCCAAAAATACTTTGTTTTCCACAAATGTCCAGAGTTTTCAGACTGTGCTCAGTTTTACAAAATGTTGACACTCCCAAATATTTCCTCACTTTCCATAAATGTCCTCACTTTCCAAACTTGTCCTCTTTTGAAAATGTCCTTCCTCTCCCTAAACATAACCACTCTCTTAAAATGTCCCAACTTTTCAAAGATGTGCTTACGTTCTAATAATGTCCCCAATCTCCAAAAAAAAATCAACTCATGCTCACTCACAAGGTCAAAACCTGACACTGGTCAAAATAAACATAGAAATGCAGGAGCAACAAATACACAGACATAGCCTACATGACTACACAAAGAGAGACAGATAGAATTTTAAAGGTTGAGGTTGAAGTATAAAAATATAACACAACACATATACAGGATGTGAATGTAAGTGCATGTTTGTGTTCAAATGTGAAGCTGTAATTTTTGGACCAGGTCAGACACTGTTTTATGTGTGTGTGTGTGTGTGTGTGTGTGTGTGTGTGTGTGTGTGTGTGTGTGTGTGTGTGACCTACTTTTACTAAACGGACATCCTAAAACACAACATCCTCTTTCTCTCTCTCAGTGGGTTGATAAATCCGTTCGAGGAGATTCTTTCTTTCTTTTTTTATTTGCTCCTCCGTTGTTGCTTTAGACAACAGTGGACATGGTGTGTGTGTGTGTGTGTGTGTGTGTGTGTGTGTGTGTGTGTGTGTGTGTGTGTGTGTGTGTGTCTGTGCTTGGTCCTATTTATGGGACAAAAGCCTTCAGTGACCCAATAAGGGAAACAGAAATCAGAGTGTTTTATTGTGAAACAGCTCTCCTGCTTTTATCAACAAACCCTGTTTGGAAAAAATAACTAAAAAAGCCCTGACACCATTTTTCACAAATTACTTGAATATATTTTACTGTTATCTGACGCATAAAAGGCGAACCATATTTTATACTGACGCAACATTTACGCAGAGTAAAGATATGACATTTAACTCAATTTCAAACCGGCCTCTTTTATATTGTTGTTTGCAAATAAAATGGTTAAAAAAGAAAGTATAACTGCAATTAGACGACACTAACATCCCACACAACAGAGCTAGTTCTGGTCGTCCACTGACACTCTTCACCCTGAAACAAATAACACTGTGGCCTTAGCTTTCTATCAAACATTTGCCCATCACTACAGTATGTCTCTGACTAGTGTTGCACGATATACTGGTACTAAAATAGTACCGCGGTACTAGAGTATTCCAAACGGTACTATACTGCATTTGGAAAATTCCGGTACTTTGAAATTGTTTCAATTCATTAATTTAGTTAATTTATTTTACTCATTTATGCATACAAAAGCCTTCCTTGTTCCTATTGGAGCATAGATTGCACAAGTGGTGTGTATGACAAGACCTGTATCAAAATTCGCAGCTGGCACACATGAAAAAAGACAAGAAAAAGTCTGCCTCGCAAAGGGAGACAATACGAGACAACACCAACTTGGTAAAACATTTGAGCAACCAAACCGTGACGTCCGTACCAAGGTACTTTCGAACCACGATTTTTTGGTACCGTTACACCCCTACTGTTTATTGTTCTAAAGGTTTGTAGCCAAAAGGACTTTTCCTTAGGAAAAGTACCGAAAAGTATTGAAAAGTATCGAAATTCATATTGGTATGGGTACCGAAACAAAGATTTTGGTATCATGACAACACTATCTCTGACTATATATAAAGATGGAAAACCCATCTCCATTTCCTCCCACTGTACAAAAATGAAGCCACAACATCCCAGATAAGGCCAATGCCATTTTGCATTGCTGGATTAATTTGGAGCCAGAGACAGCATAGTAGCATTTCAATATCAAGTTCCCACCATCTGACCAATCATGAGCAGCACCACTTATCGCCAGAGCACCAATTGGCACACACAGCTTTCAGTTGTGATGCCAAACCCCAGTTTTATGGCATCAAATAACCACCTCAAACCATACTTTTCTGGGACAAAAAAGACCACAAGAACATACATCAGCATGATAAAAAAAATACCTAAAATGACAGTGACCATCTTTGGGAAAAAAAAATTTGATGAGTACTTTGACCTGTTGGTTTGGCCCATGTCCCCAAATGGAGGGGCAGGGTCTATTACGCGTATTGCAGCATGCCACCAGGGGGCAATGGAGATGTTTTGGCTTCCCTTTGGAGGAGCTGTCATGTCGTCTATCTTTATCGTACAATGTCCCAGTTTCTCTGGATTTTCAAGACTGAACTAGTGACAGTAATTATTGGGACTGTTTCCGACTGAATTTAGAATACTTAATATTGTGCATATAAAGGGACAATAAAATTGTTCATTGTTTAAAAATGTTTTAATATACATTTAAAAAAAAGAAAACCTAAAATAAAGTGAACACATTGTTTATTTCCCCAACCCGTCCTCGCTTGGAAGTAGTTGAATACTGGTGCTTGGGCAGTGACTTCCGATATCAGACACCAACAAAAAAAGCTGTTCTTTCAAGTTGGCATGATACAAAGCTGGTTGCCATTGTTATTTCATGGCGCCCTGGACCATCAGGGGAGAAACAGGGTGGGACAACAATGAAAGTTACGGGGGCAAAAAAAGTCCCAGTAGGATGAGTGGGAGGGGTGGTGGATGGGTCCAACAACCACTGACTTTCACCCAAGAGACCAGTGTTCACTTCCTGTTAGAATGTAAAACCAAACCCAATTCTTTTTTCCTAAACCCAACCACACAGCTTGTTGTTCAAGGAAAAAATGGAATTGTACCAATGTAGTCGTTTATTTTGAAGGAGACTGTGTGCAAACTGTACATTTCCTGTGAAAGTGTATTTTGACAATAAACACTGCATTTAACTGGCTGAAGTTGACACAGCATCTCAGAACGTCAAACACCAACGCATCCAGGGTACCTTGCATGTCATATCTTGACATGGAAAGTCTATGACTAAACATCAATATGTGACAAGGTCGAATTGAGAATGTGTCTGTTTCCCAGTGGTTGTATCTTTGTCTTGGTAATGGTCAATGGACTGTTTTTATATAGCATTTTTTATTGATTGTGTGCATACAGTATCAACAGGTAGAAAGCCAATGATAAGTACTAGTGACTCCTACTGGTTGGTCTCACGCCTGCACCAGTGGGTATGGATCTAGGTGGTTTAGCTTGAAACACCCAGGTGTTAAGAGCTCGCTCTCCAGGTGTTGCCCCTTACAAGCAGGTGAAAAGAAGCAGCTGGAGACAGCATGTGTGACAGAGGTACAACATGACTCTCTGCAGCCTCCACAGAATGGATGGAGAGTTAGAGTGACAAGGACTGCAGTTCAGAAGGAAACTAGACATTGCAAAAAAGAAGAGGAAAAGACGCACTGGTTTCAGTATGGCACTGAAGACTAAATACAGTATGTTCCCATAATGACTTCTTTCCAAAATCTCATTACTTCCCTTAAGTAATGTCCTCTTTCCAAATTGCCCTTACCCGCCACCCTTCACACACCCACAAAAATATGCCCTGATTTTAGTATTATCACTCTCAAAAAAATGTCCACACTTTACAAAAATGTCTTGACTTTAAAAAAAGTCTTCTTTCCAAAATGTCCTCACTTACACAAAGTAAAGTCATTCCCCAAAAATGTCCCGACTTCTAGAAATGTCCTCTTTCTCCTTCCAAAATGTCCTTATTTTCCTTAAGTAATGTCACTCCCCAAAAATGTCCTGACTTTAAGAAAATGTCCTCTTTCCAAAATGCCCTCCCTTTCTTAAAGTGTCTTACTTTCCTAAAATGTTGTCACTCCTCAAATATGTCTTTACCAAACAGATTCTCTTTCCACTTTCCAATGTCCTGACTTTTCCAAAATATTATCACTCCCCGAAAATGTCCACACTTTCCAAAAATGTCTTGTCTACTCTCCAAAATGCCATCATTTTCCAAAATTATCCAATTCTAAAATGTTGTCATTCCTCAAATATGTCCACTTACCGAAATGCCCTTACCTTCTAAAAGTAAATGGTCCCTGAATATGTCCTCACCACCCCAACCCCCCTAAAAACAAGTCCTGTCATTTATAGAAAATGTCCTCATTTTTCAAAAAACCCTCACTCTCCAGAAGTATCTACACACTCCTAAAATATGTCTACACCAAATATTTTCTGTCCAATATGTCCTCACTCCCCAAAAATGTCCACACTTTCCAAAAGTCTTGACTTAAAAAAATGCCCCTAAAATGTTTTCACTAGTCATATATGTCCTTTTTGTAAAATATTCTAACCTTCTAAAGAAATGTTTCAGTCAGTATTTAAAACTGAGCCTGGTTTAAGAGAAACCAAACACTAAAGGTTACTGAGCACATTTGGAAATTTTGGACAAACCAATTCTCGATCCATGTCTTTAGTTGAAGTGTGACCTGGCTGAGAAACCTCCATGTTTGATTCAGCAGATGATACATTAGAGACTCACTCAGGCTTTGGCACCGTAACACAGCAGGTTCTCTGGCTGCAGGATGATTTAACATAATGTAGTTCACTAACCAGCCTTTGTAAATCGCTGCCTTAAGCAACACCTCCACACACACATACAGGTACCTACCAGCAGCCCCTTTTTTAATTTCCTCTTTTTAAACATATTTTGCTGGTTTGAACGTTTGGACTTTCAGCCTTGTTTTAATTAGTGATTTCCTTCGAGAAGAGCTTAAATGAATCATTAGTCAGAAATCCATTGGCGGTGCCAGTTTTTTACTGAAATAAAAACCCCAGGGGTGCACCAACCTGGCATTACCTATACAGTCATTTTATTCTATTTTTCTCCCTTTTTTTCCTGCCTCTTTTTCACTTAACACAACTCCCCTGACTGAACGGGAGACAGGCCCTAATTGGTAGAATATTAGAAACCATTATTCCTAATTAAACATCACAGAACACACTGTCAGAGTTGGACCGGCGGAGTGATTTAAGACGTGCTGAACCTCTGGCTTCCTAACAAAGTCTATTAGCGGAGACGGACGAGGGACGCTTCAAATTGGCAAGCAGACGAACAGGCACAACAAAACTCTGCCAGGGTTTTACTATAACAGGTGTGGCTGAGCGTGTATGTATATGCATGTGTGACTTTACTGACAAAACACACACATACACCCTGCACGTGCACACCTTTTGCCATTCGTGTTTGTCTTTGACGAGGCGACAAAAACAGTTGAGATTTGGCACTGAAACATGTACATGCCTGCAGTAAAATTATATTTTGCATTTATGTATTAACAATAAATCAAATGACAACATTAGTCTTAATTTTGTCAATGAAAATTTTGACAATAAGTTTCAGTGTCAATGTTTTATTTCATGATGAAACTGTAACAACAACGTTCGTAAAAAAAAAAATACTGACAGCAAAGATTATGGCGAAATCTCTGTTCAAGTAAAGACGAGACAAAGTTAGGACACAGTAGCAATCTCAAAGCATTGGTATTATTTGTTTCAACACTTTTAATTTGAAACCAGCGACTTACGTGGACAGTTCCCTCCAAAATCCCAAATATTCCTTAGTGCTATTTATCAATCTAGATTATTTTAGCATGACTTGCAGAGTGTTAGTGATATCGGCCATAGAGATGTCTGCCTTCTCTCAAGTATTATAGGACTAGATGGCACTGGCACTAGCAGGATCTAGAAAAACTTGCCCATGCATTTATCTTCAGTAGACTTGACTACTGTAATGGGGTCTTTACACTGGCTTCCTGTCTGTCAGAGAATCAACTTTAAAATACTGCTGTTGGTTTACAAAGCACTGCATAGTTTAGGGCCCAAACACATTTCTGATTTTCTGCTACACTATCAACCATGGAGACCTCTCAGGTCGTCTGGGACAGGTCTGCTTTGTGTTCCCAGAGTTAATACTAAACATGAAGAAGCAGCGTTTAGTTTTAATGCACCAAATATCTGGAACAACCTCCCCGAAAGCTGCAGGTCTGCACCATCTCTTACTTCTTTTAAATCACCCAATTTTGGAGCAAAAACGCCTAAAATGACATACCCAAATTAAAATGACTGTAGCTTCTGAACCACTCTGACTACATGCATGCATGAGGTCTTGCCAGAAAGAAAACTCTCTGAAGTTTCTTGTGAAAGTGTCAGAAACACTCTATGTGATACAGAGACAGAGTAATGGGCCTCTGAAGTCAGTAAAAAGTGGCTTCATGTGAGCAGGTAAATGGCCATTCTACAGTGTTTATTGAAATCAGTGCTTAATCAAATCAAGTGTGATTTGATAGCTGATGTTGTTTATGACAGACAGACCATAAAATATCACCAAATAAAGCCATATGAAACTTGAAAGTTATGATCCCACTTTCTAGACAGTATATCTCAGTCAAAATAGTGGTAGGAGTGAGACTCTTACCTTTTATAAAACAGCTACGTGCCCGCTAACAGCTCTGCATAAGATCGCGAGTAATCCTTTAACTTTTCCCGTCGTAAAATGGCATGACATGACTTCTCACCACTCATTGCGATTTTGGACTTTGTGTGTTTAGGCTGCTCTGGTGTAAAATACATAATAAACAAAAGAAAAACAATGCTATTTTTGAAAAGTTGAGAGCTTCCTGAATCCAGCAATACCAAACATCACAGGGTTTGATGACGTAGTGCACCTGGAGGATACCATTTAACAGGGGGGGGGGGGGGGGGGGGGGGGGGGGTGCGAGGATGTCGGCGTCCGGGCGGAGTTGGAGAAGCTCAATCAAATATTTATTAATTTCTTGCACTGCACTGTAATTTTTATCATTCAAATACTTTTATTGATTTTAACTGCACTACAACTTTATTAAACTGCTATTTTTAATGGTGATTTTTTTTCCAAAATGTAAATCATTTAGAATTAATTTTACCTTTTTGTTTCTCTTTATTGTAAATCAGTATTTTTTATTATGCTATATTATTTAGTGCTCTTTGCTTTAAGCACTTTGAATTGCCCTGGTGTATCAAATGTGCTATACAAATAAAGCTGCCTTGCCTTGCCTTGCCTTGCAGAGAAGGCAGTCATCTCTACGGCCGATATCTCGGCAACTTGCACCACAACAATCCAGAATGATAAATAGCTCTACAGGAAAGAGAAAAAAAACCTGTGTTTTTTATTTGGACTGTCCTTTAAATACAGCTCTGATACAGTGTAAATACAGTGAACAGTAAACTGCCAGGGTGATATCAATTGAATTAAATTACCCTGGATTCTACAGATGCAAAGTTTCTGGTAAATCTCTTGTGCATGTGACGGCAATATAAATCCAGCGTGGGAATGGCGAACTCCGCCACTAACAAAAAAAAAATGACTTCATAGAGTTGTAACTATTGAATGTAATTGCACTGAATGGCTACTGCAGAACCATTTATAGTATCAAAAAGGGGGTTGATTTTATAAAAATGTATTGTTGTAGATTTATAACAATAACTACAGTAACATGACAAAGAGCAATATTACTCTGAGGCAATTTTACGATTGTAAAATTAAAATACTGTGTTCATGTTTTATACACATTTCCTCATATCTTTGTAAACTCTGGGATCTCCATTTGAATTTGAATCAATGTTCTGTAAACTGGAATAATACTTGGACACACAGTGTGAGTTTGTCAAGATAAAGCCACAGGGTTTAAGAAAAATGTCTACCTGTCTGAGCCTGGCCACAAGTAAATGGACCTAAACCTGAACATTCCAGGCATACATGATAGCTGACCATGACATTTCAAAACTACAGGCACTCTTTTGGGATACACACAAGGGTGTCCCACACTCTAGGACACTTTGGCTGTGTAATGACCGAGCTGATGTTGTCCCAGTGTTGATGATGTTCAAACTCTCCTTCTGCTTTAGTGTCCCCACGTCTCTCAGTCCCAGCAAGACGCCTTCTTGATGATTTCAGGTTTGGGTTTATTGGTGCTTTACGGCCTCAGACCTGCTGTCACACACATTAAACACAGACACACATCGCGGGCAACAGCACACACACTCAAGCTCACTGCTGTACACCTACATGTGAATCTGGTAAGCGTGCACACAACCACAAACACACAAAAATGCAAGTGTTGGTCTTCATTGTCATTCTTCACCTGTCTCTTCTACCTTTTAATGGCACACAGACGCACACAGGCTGCTGATGAAGGATGCTTTGTCAAAAATTTGATTCAGATATAAGACTAGAATGAATGAAAGCTCCATTGTGAAATCACGATTGACATGACATGTAACAAAAAAACAAATATCAGGCATGTAACAAGCAAAGGATTTACTGCAGGTTATTACTGCTGTCAGTGCACAAGTGTGAAGGAGCTCCTTGACACGAGTTGGAGATGTAAAATACTTGTAGTCACGTCAAAACCAACGCCATAACATCCTCTCACTGTCAATCTGACAGAGCGTCTTCCTCAACCACCTTTTCCTTTCTACAGTACCAGTCATTTAATAATAGATTCATGCCAATTAACACTAATGAGCATTCGCACTAACAAGCATCCTCACTGACAAGAGCTGGTACAAAATGCTGTGAACACAACCTGTGTAAGAGCCTAGTAGTTTTTTCTCAGTGCTCAGCCTAGAGGAAAGAGTGTAAATATGTCATGTTGGATTGAGGTGCAGGGTGAATTTTAGTACCGCTGCCCAGCAATAAAATATTATAAAACACTAAGGACCAGTTCACATGGTTCGCTGATGTGACAATGACCTGTCACAATCCTGGAATTACTCATGCATTTGAACCCACAATCACTCCCTAACCTCTACCAAGTGTTATAGTTGGCTAACCCCAGCCATTGTGTATTTGCCAAAACAATGACCTTCCTCTAATGATAACCGATTCCAGTACGGAACTTTTATTTTGTGTTTATTTAACTGTGTGGACCTTGAACTAATGACTAAGGACAAATGTGGATCCCGTGGCTGGACCATTGGGAACCATTGGTCTACTCAACTACATTTTAGCAAAACAGGAAAATTACACATGCCAACTAACACTGTGCTGTCTGGTGAAATTGCCAAACAGAAGTAAAACACAAAGGCTATGATCCTCTTTGCATTCCAAGTCTGTCAAATTCAAAAATTTAAAAAATGAAGGAACGAAGATGAGTGGCAGAGGTAAAGGAGGAAAAAAGAGATGATAAAGACACTAGCCAACAGTTCAATTTGTATGAGTTTACACAACTCATACAAACCATCACTGGTTGTGTCTGCTCTGAAGAGGCAGGGATGCACTCCGTACAGCTTTGGTGGATAATTAGATCTACCCGTTATTAAAATCCCATCTGGACTGCATAATTTAAGTTGTCTTAGCAACATATCTTACAGGTCACACAATATTAGGCTACTTAATATGCTATAAATTAATTTATTTAATTATGTGGCATATTTCTCACCAGACATTTTAGCTTTTCATATTTTCATCTACCAGACAACTACAGGCGATAACAGCAAAACGCTGGCCTTCATTAATATAGGCCTATATTTTATCTACAAGTGCACGTCACACACTGAGCGAGCCGCCTGTTAATGACGCTGTCGGCAAAGCAGTAAAGATTGTGCTAAGTGTCTAATGGGCATGTAGCTACTGACATGTTTCAGATGATACGTCATGTTTGTAGTCGACCAATGAAGATGAGTTTACATATCACCTTGGGTTTGTCCTTCACCTTCTCAAAATGATCCCACACTTTGGATTTCCTGCCCGACATGTTATTAACTAGCCTGTGGAATAACCGCAGGTACCAGCCCTGGAAATTAACATGACTCCCGTCTGACTGCTGAGCGTGGACACTTCCTGTGTCTGTTCTTTCAAATTAAATTCCCACATGGCCCATTTATTTTGACAAGGTGCAGCTCTGAATAGAGTTTCAAGTTGTTGGGGTTTTTTTTGTTTTTTTGCTACTACACGACCAGTGAAATCTTGTTGATGAATGACCTTTTTGGTTGACAAACATTTGGTCGACTGTTAGGGGCTGCACTGTCAATATAATCATCATACCTCAGAAATAAGGAGCAGGTTTGTTATTGTATAGTGAAGTAGAAGATGCTAATTTCTATTACAGTATGGGCAGACTACCCTTGCATGTGTCTGGAATACACACACACAGACACACAGGCACACACACTCTGCAACAGGTGCAGGTTTGTGGTGGAAATGGCGGGGGCGTTTGTGTGGGAATGTTAATTTCCTGTTTCTTTTTTTCCTTTTTAAAATTGGCTGCTGAGAGCCAGCCAGCTGATGTCAGGGTCTCTCTCTCTCCCTCTCTCTCAAACACACACTTAAACTCCACTCACACTTTTTTTTCCACTTTTTCCTCACACATTATAAACATGAGCCTCTCGTATGGATCTGGTATTTCTCTATCATTTATAAACACACACTGTATAAACATAAATTACCTGCTCTCTCACTCACACACACACTCACACACACACACACACACTCACTGACTGACCACTCTCGTGCCAAAAATCCAATTACCCAGTCTGCTTTTTAAACAGAGCGTGCTGCATTAGCGCTGGGCTGTGTGTTTAAACAGGACTAATAGTTGAAAGGTTAATTACTGATGCAGCAGTAAGCAGTCTGTTGTAATCACCAGCTATTACCTCACACTGCAACTGCAACACCAAGAAACTGGAGGAAGACAACCAAATGTTTATCTCACAGAGAAAATTACTGAAGCTATATCGAATACAAGCAATAAAATAACAGTAGTCATGGGAGCCTAACAAGGGACCCTTTCTGATTTCCCTTCAGGAGACTGGTAAGTGGAGTTGGGTCATCAGGGAGATTCAGCTCACCTGGGACAGGCTGCAGGACTATATAAGCTGGTGGCATCAGCCAGTCTTTCTCTCCCCTGGCTTCCACACAATTTGGTTTCGCTTACATTTATTTTACAACTCCACTCATTTCCATTTCAGTTATGTAAAATCAACTTCTTTTTAGTAACAATGCATGTGTGGTCTCCCCTCTTAGTTGTCACGTTGTAAAAAAAAAAAAGGGGGCTCGTCCGGAATAGAATTTAGCCCCTTTTACACTGCCAGATTTTCCGCGAATGTTGGGCCGATTTGCCGGCAAGCTGCAAGCGTTTATACACACAGAGGCGCACAGGCGAATTGATCCCAGGCGCCCAATTTTCCGCCTCGGAGGGTAGACATATTGACGGAACCCTTTTAGTTTAAACAGACCGAAGCGGCCTTCTGCCACAGGAGGGGCTGTTGATGACTTGTGGGAGGAGCTGTTGATGACGCCGCACGTGCGAGCCACTGGCGGTGGATAAACAGGAAACAGCTGATAGCAGGAATTAGCGAGCAGCTAGTAGCAAGAGGGAAACGCAAACCTGACAGACACTGTAAAGATGAGCAACTGGGGAGACAAGGAATTGTGCACCCTCCTTGCCCTCGCAAACGAAGAGGCCACTAACCGTCAGATGACGGGGACGGTGAAGAATGAGCCAATTTACGAGAGAATCGCCACCTGACCAGCCGCAGCTTCCATCCCACGTCACTCTTTACGTTACACGCTGAGCCACATGTTTTGTTACATGCTCATGCCCCCCATTGCCCCAAAAAATGTGTATTCTGTGTAAACAAAAGTAGGTAGGTGGCAATTTTCCGCCCTCCCCGATTTTGTTTTTATACTGCCTAAAAGACTGATTGGGCTTTCCTGCAAAACTGCACGATTCCTATCTAAAAAGGGCATTTGATAGGACAGATACAGTGTGAAAGGGGGAGAGAGAGTGGGGATGACATGCAGCAAAGGGCCATGGGTTGGAATCGAACCCGCAGCCGCTGCGGCAAGAACACAGCCTTTGTACATGGTGAGCTCGGTGGCCAAACAAGTTGGATGTCTTCCTGACATCCAGTGTAATCTCATTGAGATGTGCAGATGAAGAGAGACCTGATAAAACTTAGCGACTAAAGGATTCCACCTATAAGGGATAGCTGGTAGCCATTGACTGCTGTGGTCGAATGTTAAAAACTTGCATGAAATGATGGTAGTGTGTCATACAGCATTGATACTTTAAGTAACAACAGTTTGTGTACTCAGATATGTTCAGACAGAATGTAAGGTGTACACGGCCAAAAGTACTGGTAGTGCCATTACCAGCTGTAGCATCAGTTGCAGTAATCAGAGTTTCAGTGACAGTAAAACCTTTTCTTCTCTTTAAATTTGTTGTTCTTTGGCCAGTGAAACCACTTCCTTGAGTTCCCTCTAACATTCAGGAACTGCTGCTCTCGTACAATCTGCATAATCTCACTCTTATCTTTTCCCTAAACCTGATTCTCCCTGTCTGCGTTTACTCATCCTTACACAGCCCGTTATCCCCCCCCTCCACACACTTGCCTGGACCGCAACATATGTGCATTTCTTCAGTTTTGTTTCTCACGTCCAAAAAACATATTTTAGTCACATGAAGAAATACGCATCACAACACCTATTGATTTCCTCTTGGCAATGACTTGTTTGTGTTTGTGTACGCATCTATACCCGTGTGCGTGTGTGTGTGTGTGTGTGTGTGTGTGTGTCCTACAGTATTTCAAGGCGTATGTTTTAACACAGGAAATAGTGATTATGTGGGTACCGTGTGTGCATCAACTCTCAGCATGGTTATTACGCTGCTGCAACACACACACACACACACACACACACACACACACACACACACACACACACACACACACACACACACACACACACACAGAAACACAGTGGGGGAGTCCGTCTTAGTGAAAGTCAAAATTTCTGCATATTAGCTCCAGGAAAAGCCAAGAACCTGAATGAGTTAGGTGCTTGGATTTTTTTTTTTTCAAGTTCAATGTCTGAACATTCTTACAAATTACAACACCCTTTCAAAGTTGTATTGCTCCTTGAAAGGATGTACTTATTATGCTTATTACTGGTATAAAATGGTCTTAAAATGACAATAATATAATTTATTGCATTTATTCCTGGAACGATTTATCATCCACTAAAAGTTGTTACTGTGAAACGCCTATCAACATTTGTTATTTTCAAATGTGCCGTATAAGTAAACCAGTCTGAATGTAAATCATCTAACTGTGACAATTTAAGAGAGGAATTTTAGGGAAAATGTATGGAGTGTGTGAGAGGGCGAGGAAATGGGGAAGGAAGATAAGTGGCAGAAGGAGGAATGAGAGATTTCTAGATTAGAGTGTGAGAGAGGAAGAGGGTAAAACGAGCGAGTGAGAATTAAGGGGAGGAAGAGGAGGAGAGAAGGAGAGGAGAGGAGGATGACAGAATGAAAGAGAGAGATTAATAGACGACAGAGGTAGTTCAGAGAGGAATGCTGACAAGTCTCTTTCAAGTGTTGAAGACCGACACACACACACAAACACTCACACACACTCAGGTCCCAGTGGAGGGCAGGTGTAGACAGCACCACCATCTGTGTATCAAAGCTTCAAATATTACTACTGACACACACATTTTAATATGTGTGCGTGTGTGTGTGTGTGTATGTGAAAATAATATATATATGTATACATATATATCCGCATTAGGTGTAGGGCTGGGTTCTGTTCACATTTGAACCAATACCTGTACCCAACAGTGGCTTTATTTAGCACGTCAAAATGTAATTTCTGAATAAGCTGCAGGAGTGACGTAGTCTTGCACTCCTTGCACTTCTCTGCTCTTTTCTAATCACATGTGGTTAATCTTCTGTCTCTGTGTGTGTCTGCTTGTCTTTCTCTCCCTATTTGGACAAAACCAACAACTATGTGGAATGTAGTTAATGTATACAGTGTTATAGTATTGATACTTTTGTTAACATCTAAACCAACAATCTGCTCTATATATACACACCAAAACAGCTGTAGTTCGCACTTTTTTTTCATCTCAGACTTTCTGAAACCTCTTTATACTGCTGAGTTATTAACTTAATTAGTCATGGTTTATTAATTATACAGAAGCTAAGCAGCTTAGTCATAAAATGTTTGTGAGGATCAGCCAGATATGAAAAACATCATACTTTCCTCATTTGCTTAAAAACAAAAAATATGGACAAAAACATGAGTGGCACTAGAATGTATTAAAGTAACTAAGGAAAAATAATAATATGCATCACAATGGAGTACATTACTGCAGCACTATTCAAGTTACCACTCACTACTATGCAACAGAATACAATTGTATTCTGTAGGGTGCTTTCAGACCTAAAGCTGGCTTGCTTTGGTCTGAATCAGGGACTAATTTTGTTACCAAGTTGCATAATTGCCTAGAGATGGTTCGTGTTCTCACGGCAGCATTTACAAGCGGACCAGATCAAATGCCTTGTGCAAGAAAGCTGATCTTGATTGGTCAGAAGTTCCATGCGGGAAAAATCCAGGAAGTAAACAAAACGTTGAAGAAGAGTACACTTGCAAGATAATAGTGACACTTTCTAATGTCACAATGGAGGGACAACTATGCAGGTTGATTTTAGCGCTGCTCATCGTGGACAATATTGCTGTCATTGTTCATTTTAGTCAAACCATACAGTTTGAAAACGAGGCGCGGCTCCAACTAGAAAACAATTTTTGATGCATCGGATATGCTGCGATTCTTTGGATTGAAGTCGGAACGCGTTCTCACTTGCTCAAATGAACCGAGACCATCTCTTGAGAAGGTTGCGGTCCAGTTGTTTTGGTGCACACCTCAGTGTGGTTGCTGTGTTCACACCTGCCAGAACAAAACGCACGAAGTCAACTTGAGTTTGACTGAACCGAACCAAACAGGGCAGGTGTAAAAGCACCCTTAATAAAAACTAATCTAAACAGAGTCTAAATAAACTTATACAGTGGAATGCAAAAGTTTGCGCATCACTACTCAAAATTTTGTTTACTAAGTAAGCAGAAGATGAACTAATTTCCAAAAAGCATGAAGTTAAAGATGACACTTTTATATTTATATATATATATTAAAAAAAAATGTTTTAAGCGAGAACTCTTTTTAATTTCAATCTTTACATGACCTTGCGTGGTCAGCACCAAGTAGCACTTCCTTTGGCAAGTATAACAGCTTCTAAACACTTTTTTCTAACCAGCTTAGAGTCTTTCAGGTCTTGCACTGCTCTTTTGAGATCTATCCTCAGATTTTTAATGATGTATAGGTCAGGGGATTGTGAGGGCCATGGCCAAACCTTGTGGATTTTGAGGTGTGTTTTGGATCATTGTCCTGTTGTAGAAGCCATCCTCTCTTCATTTTCAGCTTGTCTACAGATGCTGTAATGTTTGCTTCCAGAATCTGCTGGAATTTAACTAAATCCATTCTTCCTCCTACCTGTGAAATGTCCCCCACGCCACTGGCATGAACACAAACCCAAATGATCCACCCCCGTGTTTAACAGCTGGATAGGTGTTCTTTTTTCTTGAAACATACCTTTCCTCATTGCATCTAAAAAGTTCTATTCTAACTTCTTCACTCCACAGGACTTGTTTCCAAAAAGCATCAGGCTTGTTCAGATGTTCCTTTGCAAACTTCTGATGCTGAATTTGTGATGAGGAAGGGAAGGTTTTCTGCTGATGACTCTCCCATGAAGGTCATATTTGTACAGGTGTTGCTGCACAGTAGCACAGTGCACCGCCACTCCAGAGTCTGCTTAATCTTCCTGCAGGTCTTTTGCAGTCAAACAGGGTCTTTGATTTGCCTTTCTAGCAATGCTATGAGCAGCTCTCTCATAAAGTGTTCTTGGTCTTCCAAACCTCAACTTGATAGATAACTGATCACTCGATACATTCCCAGCTGATCAGATGAGATGAATGAGATAAGCATCTGCAGAGGCGAGTGAAAGTAAACTTTTAGATACAGCAAAATGAATGATTAAATTTCACTTTCACTGTGCCTGGGGTTCTGCTGCTCCGTCTGTGCCCAGAGTACGCTCTGTGCTCCAAGAGTGTGGTGTAGTGAATAACCGAATGGTATATATTCAAACAGTGTACCTAATGAACAGTCCAGCTGCATAAATATAAAATTAATATGTGACAGCAGATGTTGTTATAATCGCAGGCCATTGCGAATGAATGAACGTGTGGGGAAACCCTGTAAAGTAATGTTTCACATGTTTTATAATACAGCAACATGATGTTCCATATTTATGTTCCGTATCGTAACATGGAATTTCTTTTACAAAGATTTGAGCACATCAAATTCTAAAATACTGTTCAGGTGAATAAGGAAGAACTATTATAATGATATTAATCAAACTGAGGTCAAACTATGATTATCATTCTGTTATATACAGTGTAGTGACAGACCTGAACGGTTCAGTTTGAGAAGAGTCACTTAACTGTAGGTAATAGATGCTACACTTAAGGTCATGATAAAATGCAAATACTTCAAGTGTCCTGCAAGAAACCTTTCAGGCTTAATGTTAAATATTTGACGTGTGAGTATGTGTGTGTATGAGTGTGTGTGTTCGAACTCCATAAATTAGAATGAGATGAATAGTTAAATATGAAAATATGACAGGCTGGTCGTTTGACGCTTGTGCACATTGACAAGAGACATCTGCCCTGGCCTGTGGAGAGAACAAGCTGAGGGTTTGTGTGTGTGTGTGTGTGTGTGTGTGTGTGTGTGTGTGTGTGTGTGTGTGTGTGTGTGTAGGGGGGGTTACAGAAAACCTCATTTACATTTATTCCTGGGCATTTAGCCGACGCTCTTGCATGTGTGCAGTTGCATAAGTGTATTTCTTTCAGTATTTTTATATGTGTGTGTTATTTTGTGCATGTGTGTGTGCGTGCATGCCAGCTTCTGTCAGAAGAGGGGATGAAAGGATGAGGAAGTCTCCAGAGAACAAACGGATGAGCAGACAGTCGATGATGGCGAGGGAGGGATGGAGCACGACACGAGGCTGTACGAACGCGGCTTCAGCAGCATCGGTCTGATTAAAACACACGTTCTTCCATCTAATACTTTAATGAAATATTAACACAGTTTACTGTAATTAAATTAAAAGGAGAGTCAGCAGCGAGATTAGCGGCCATGTCGGAACAACCTTAGGAGGATAACCTCCCCCCCAAATGAATACCAGAGCATAAGCTTAGCCGCTCTGCTGTTACACACACACACTCAGGCCTATGATGAGCGTGTATACAGACATACTCACTAAGACAGCTACACATATATGAACAAAAACACACCACCACATATACCTACAGAAACTTGAAATGTATTAACTAAATTTCAATTTGTTTTTTCCAAAAATATATATATCACTGAAAGCTGAAACTCCATTGGTCATAGATATGTCACTTTATGTTTTGATCATAGAGTTGCTAGTTGCTAGTTCAGCCAGGAATACTTTAATCAAATAAAACTTTATTTCCATTTGCAGTATTTTATTTGAAGTTATGGCTCTGTTCTGGAGCCTCTATGCCTTTCCTCAGGCCTACACAGAAAGCCTCTTCCATGCGCCTATATGGAAAGCCTAAGACAGAGAGAGCACACCTCTCTGCCCTTCCACGTGCAAACAAGGAAAACCCGTGGCACAGAGAGCACACCTCCCTTCCCCTACATGTGCCTACATGGAAAGCCTAAGACAGGCAGAGCAGCAGCAAAGACCTCCCAGGAACAGAACAGAGCAGCATCAATGACAAACAGAAATAACATTGATAAGTCAGACACAACATGAAAAGGAGGAGCTGGGGTGGAGGCAGGTTGCAAAGCAGCTTGCAGAGGAAGCAGCAACAGTAGGCAGGACAAAGCAATTTAAATAGGGCACCCTGAATGAGATTTGCCAGTTGGTTGCACAGAAAGGAATCGTGATCTATCAGCTGACTCTCTTCCATCAATCAGCTGCTCCATCAGTTGATTGGGCTGTCTGAGATCAGCTGATGTAGCTCTGAAGTGAGCTGAGCTTGACATTGTGTCCTGCATAACCAATGCTATGCTCATGTGTGCACAAGCAGTACCCACAGTTACAAACTAGGAACGCAGCTAATACACTCACTGTGGCGACAGCTTCACTCGAATGAGCCTATCAAACACATTGTACAACAGTGTAACAGAGATGAGAGAGATGACAGCATAAAGCATGAAGTAACTGACCCTGCTACTTTCTAGCTACAGACTGTCCGAGACTGAGACCCTGTAAGCCATGATTGTGACAGTGAGCCAGCATGCACAATACCACGACCCTGAAACTCAAGCAGCTAAATGGAATTCAGCCATTATTCATTTTATTATTTACACCTGTGATTTTCTTGCTGTAACATGTGAAAAGTCTTCTGTGAAAAGAACCTGTTACATACAAAGTTAGTGAAGAGTGGATGTGAACAAATGTGAGTTTGCTCTAAGTGGAGGAAAAGATTTGTCCCAGTGTTTTAACCTAAGTGGAAATGAAAGGCTCTTATCTTGATGCTGAATTACTCCACTTTCTGAGGAAAGACGATACAAACTGGAAGAAATAACAGAAGGAACTGGAGTTCCTGGCAAATTTCGAGATCAGTCAAGAGTCTGAGCTGTCACACACAATCAGACAATCTGCACAATTGGTACATTAGCCGTGGGTTGTGAATAACAAACAGTCTAGTGATCAAATTCATGGGAATAGAGTGAGATAGGGAAATAAAAACTTATTTAAATATTGCGATGAATTGTGGGTTATTAAATCAGTAAAGTCCGCTGAAGTCTGCATCCAAAGTGGACTCTCTGGAAGTCTGCAGAAAGTCCACTTGAGGCAACTTGTGGACTGGATGAACTGTGGAGTCCAGATATTTGGATTCAACCATCGACACAGACACATTCAAATATAAAAAAAACTTAAATTAATATTTTACTACTTAAGGTTGTATTTATTACTTCTATATTGTTGTATTGAAGTCAATAAACTTAAGTATTTGCAGACATACACATTTGACATATTTACAGAGCAAAGATACACACACACAAACACACACATTTTCTTGAGTCCCTGCCTACACACGCACTTCCATATTGAAACGAGAGGATTACCTTTGTGTGTGTGTGTGTGTGTGTGTGTGTGTGTGTGTGTGTGTGTGTGTGTTATAAGAAATGGGCTTTAAATGTTAATCATGAAGCGTATTAGGCTCTCATAATGACTAGACTAAATAGACCCTGAATGACAAGTAATAACATTAAGTGTGTGTGTGTGTGTGTGTGTGTGTGTCAGAAGGGAAGGGAGTGTGTGTGTGTGTGTTGGGGGGGGGGGGTCGGCCTGACACTGAATTAAACCTCCCAATTAGCCGGAAATATTTGATCTGCATTCACCAGGCCTGACCCAACACACACACACACACATACACCTTTGATAGCATGTTTGCATTGCATTTGACTGTGTGTGTGTGTGTGTGTGTGTGTGTGTGTGTGTGTGTGTGTGTATGAGAGAGAGAGAGAGAGACTGACAGCCAGACAGAGAATATGGTAAAGCGATAGAACATGAATGCCTGGATAATTAAAAATAAAAATAAAAACTTATGATTATGTAAATCCATGAATTTCAGTGGCATTCATATACGAGTTATATTTATATAGAGTGTGAGACAGTGAGGGAGGTTTAGAGGAGTGAGCGAGTGCGTTCGCCTGGTTTAACAACATTATCATAATTAATCAGATAACACTGACATTATTGGTGTAGCAATTACCATTACAGTTATCAGTTGCCTGCTGCTTGTTATTGTCCTTTCATTGTTTCTGTAATCATGACCACCATCATCATCCTTTATATGCTGATTAGTAATATCGACAATTAATTTACTCAATGTAATATTTAATTCATGTCCTAAACCCTGATCTGAGCCGCTGGTGTTTATCGGACTGTGTCAACTCTGTTACTGTCTTCAGCTGTAATTAAAGGATATGGCTGCTCAGCCTTGTAAGTGTGACCCATTGGTTCCTCCTAGAGACGTATACACTGTAGATAATAGTAGGCAGACTTGTCAAGTCGTCATTCAGAGACAAAGGAGCCAGCTCGTAGGGATCTTCACCACGTATTAGACGTGGTTTCTCAAAATGTGATTGCAAAGTGATTGATAGTATTACTACTGTCGTCATGGAGTTTTCAATCCACACCAAGTACAAAGTGCATCGAGCGCCTCGATCCACAGGAACAGCCATCTGTCAATAGCATCTCCTAAAAAGCTGAGAGGACAGCGGCCGGCCGAACTGCCTTCACCAGGAACTCCGAGCTCCCTCCGGATGTCCGAGCTTTCAACCATCATGGTGCAATCCATTCTGTTGTTAACACTCAGTACCTCCATAATAGCTGCTCATCAGGGTTACTGACCAAACCGTGACTTAGGTGCAAACACTTAATACTACAACCCAAAACTGAAGCAGCTAACTGGAAATCAATAGCTCTTAATATTATCAATTAAACCTGTGCTTTCCCTGCTATGACATACCAAAATGTCTGCTGTGAAAAATCTGTTTGTCAAGCAAGTGGTCAGCTGGTCTGATGGGACAGTTAAAGGAACAACAATGTTTTAGATAAGGCAAATTAATTGCGAAAACTGGAGAAATAGCACCAGCAAAAGCTCAAATATAATACATGTTTGTTCATAAAATAAAAATGTTTAAATGTGTTAAATCTGTAAATGCTTTGAGGCTCTGTGGAATGTAGGAAATTCACTAACACAGTTTGATCAAAGACAGAGGAAGCACCAAAAACTATTTTTTTTCCTTTGAGTCCAGCTGTACCTGGAGGAACTTTGCCTCCTGTTTTCCACTTACAAACCGTCCACCTTGTTTGTCGTGATGAGCGAGACGCAAATCTGTCGCCTCCCTTTTTTCCATTGGTGGGAATAACTTGTTCCGCCTGGCGACCGGATGGTGATGGATGATGATTGGCCGGCCGGATCAGGGTCTGCCGTGTATTTCCATACATCATCTGACTCTCTCTCTCTGCCCCGACGATTTGCACCTGCGCCGCCTCGCTTCCCCCGAAAATACCTCTGATTAATGTCCGGAGCCGGAGAGGGGAGCAGAGCGGGGAGATGCTGTGGTATTAATTAAACCACCCCTAACACCCCCACCACTGTTATACATGTGAAGGAGGGAAAGAGATAGAAAGAAGGGGAGAAGTGATGAAAAAAGATGGGGAAAACAAATATAAAAGAAGACACAAGGGGAAGGAAGCAAAATAGAAAGACAGGGGGAATGTAAAGAGTGATGGAGCAAGAGAAAAGAAAGACAAGTGAAACGGGAAAGACAGATTGAAGAGGCTAAAAACAAAGAAATAGAGGAGGAAACAGGATGGAAAAGGGTAGAAAGAGAGAAAACCAAAGAGAGAAAATAAGAGAAACAGACAGAGATGGAGAGAGTGAAATAAAAGTTAATATAGATATCAAGAAACAAGAAGAGTAAAGGAATGGAAATATTGAGATGGGGACGGAGTGATAGAGACGGTGAATTACATGGAGAAAAAAGAGGGAAAGAATGAGCAGGAAAAATCGTGTAGACAGAGAAATGGAGAGAGATATGGTGGATGTGCTTTGCAGCCACGCAGAGGTTGCCTCCTTTGGTCAGCAGACGTACCTGCTAATAATAAAATCTGCAGCTAGCTGCTCAGAAAAATAACCCTTATCTTGTAAACTTTCTGTGTGTGTGTGTGTGTGTGTGTGTGTGTGTGTGTGTGTGTGTGTGTGTGTGTGTGTGTGTGTGTGTGTGTGTGTGTGTGTAAACATCTGTGTTTGCAAGGTCACATTAGCCACTTGGCCTCATCTGATGACAAAAGACACATGAGATCACTGAACAGGAGCTGCAGTCCTGTGGTAAAGGCCAGTGTTGGGCAAGTTACTTTCAAAATGTGATATATTACATATGACTAGGGGTGTAAGGATCCATCACTCTGGATCGTTATACTGATTTTACGATCACAATCCAATATCACAGATGCAAAGTGAAAACATTGATCTATATTGTCATTTTTAGAATACACTTTTATTTTGAAAGTCTGTGTCCCTGTCAAACAGTGGCAGGCAAACGGCGAGCAGCCGAGGGAAAGACAATGAGGATAACGTTGTTTACTTGGGAATACATCAGCAGAGTGGAAGTATTGTCGATTTCAGAGAAAAAAGGGTCACCAGACGGAGCACATGACGTATATAAACTATGTCATTACAAACATGACGTAACGTTACCTGCCTAGATGAGCATCTCACTCCAATAACTTCTCACCACAGCAACATTAGCTGCTCTTTTTCAACAATGTTTGGCTTAAAAAACATGCGTGCAAGCTGAAATCCAACGCTGTTCTGTCAGGAGATGCAGCGACTTCAACCAATGGTGAGTAAGAAATAGTATTAATAATACATTTATTTGATAAGCTATGAATGGAGGGGAGTCCGCTAGCCACTGGGCTAATTTATGCAATGTAAACATGCTTGAGCTTACAGTGAGTGACTTGCAAAAACTGACATGTCTATGTACCTTGACAGTTATTATTGACAGGTTTTATGGCTGTTGGGAAGTCTGCCCTCTGGGTTTTGAGCCAGATAGACCTTAAGATTTAGGCTGCCCCCATCTAAGAATTTTCCTAGTCAGCCAATAGTCATTAGATTATTAGTCGACTAGTCGCCCACATGTTTAAGATGTTAATTTAATCATTAAGTTATGTATTTTGGGCGGGGCAACACAATGGTTTGAGTTGAAGGTGTGAGAAAGAATAGTATCAGTAACATTGTTAACACTGTGCTACATTACAGAGAAATACAAAACCGTACTAATGAACCTTCATTAATATAGGCCTATATTTTATCTACAAGTGCACGTCACACACTGAGCGAGCCGCCTGTGAATGACGCTGTCGGCAAAGCAGTAATGATTGTGCTAAGTGGCTAATGGGCATGTAGCTACTTCCATGTTTCAGATGATACGTCATGTTTGTAGTCGACCAACGAAGATGAGTTTACATATCACCTTGGGTTCGTCCTTCACCTTCTCAAAATGATCCCACACTTTGGATTTCCTGCCCGACATGTTATTAACTAGCCTGTGGAATAACCGCAGGTACCAGCCCTGGAAATTAGGGGCCGTACACATGCTATGGCTTTAACTACCTGGAAAGCGTGAGGTTGGGCGCTGGGTGCTACTTTTGTACCTTTTTTGTGCCAGATTTCAAGAGCGTGGTGGCAGGTTGCACCTGAGGTTGCTAAGCAATCTTTACAAGCATTGTATAGTCTATTTACCTGAAATCCTGAGTGCAGAGCTTATTTTCTTCCAGGAGCTGTTTATAAGTGTGTAGACCTATCGTCCGTGGGACAGATGTAAAGCTCTGGGTAGCCCTGCATTAACATGATCAACTTTTCTGTGTTCATCAGACTGAATATTTACAGAAGAAGGGAAAGATATCTGTCCGCTGTGATTGGTTTGTAACATGACTCCTGTCTGACTGCTGAGCGTGGCCCTTTTCCTGTGTCTGTCCTTTCAAAATAAATTTCCACATGGTCCAGTCATACGGGTTCAGATGTATTTTAACAAGGTGCAGCTCCTATAGATAGAGTTTCACGTTTATTTTTTACACTGAGTGGTGGATAGTGAATGACCACCCCACTAGAGGCCACTGAATTCAGCTTACCTGACCTTTCACCTCCAAGAGGATGTTTACAAACTAGTTTTGGGCAGCAGGGGAGTTTTCACACACGTGTATTACTTGAAAAATCACCTGTAGTAACGCAACACATCATCAAAAATCAACTGTATATGATTACAGGGCAAAAAATAATTAGAATGTAATGTGGCGCTGCTCTTTAACTTCCTGTGGGTTTTAAGTGTTGAGAGCAAACAGGGTTATTATGAGTGAGATAAAATAAAAGCTTGCTCCAGTGAAAGCACCAGAAAAATGGGTAAACAAAACAAAATGTTTTCTGTCATTGAAAGGCATTTCAAACTTTTTGAAGGGCAGCTGTATCTCCCTAATTTAAACCTCTGAAATAATGGCAATATTAATCCTAAAAATAATGAGATAATATATCAGCTTATTAAAAAGCTGAAACGATAATCTGAAATGAAAACAGGCAGAAATATATAAAAAATAAAAGCAGCTCCCCCTGTGTGTGAGCGACTCTGCAGTTTACACCTAGCAGCCACTGTCTACAGCAAACACATTTATTTTTCAGCGGCATTATTTAAAAATGCAAATAGATGCAATTACACTCGCCTTGTTTATCAGCAGTTATTACCAGTATTTTGGCGTCGCCGCGCTGAAGAGGAGCCATATTTCAAAGCGTTCGCCGTCGGCCGCTCGCTAACGCAGATAACGAGTTTCCCCCCTCGCAGATGTAATTACAAAACTATTTTCTGGAAAACAACTCCAGTCCCACGACCCCCACTAACACACACACACACACACACACACACACACACACACACACACACACACACACACATACATATATACAGATATACATGTGGAAACACACACACACATATTCCCTTGCAGCAGTTCTAAAAATAGCCTGGTCCTTACAGATAGAGATCAGTTGATGGATTCATAGTGAGGCCGTTATCACTGGGTTTAATAATAATTTACTGTGTGTGTGTGTGTTTTAGACTGTATACATGTAGACATTTGTGTGTGTGTTTTTTGCATCTGAATTAATCATGTTATTAAGGCTCATCATTTTTATGGATTTCTTAAAAAGGAGATCATTCTAGGCTGTTTTTTCTCATGCAGAATTTATGTCCCTACTCACATAAATGTTGTTTTCTGTTGCAAGAAGACATTTATTACCACAGTTTACAGTAGAGGAGGTTACCTCTCCGCTTTACATAACAAGAATTCTTATCAAATAAGGCAAGAGAACGCAAATAAGCCACTGATTGTGCCTAAAAGTCCCTGAAATTCATCAGAAAAATAATGCTTACAGTCAAACAAACCTTTAAATTACAAGCCCCACAAATGAATCAGTGTTTCACAGTTTGGAAATTTGATGATTATGTGTTCAAGTCAGAAATTATAAACTCCGGTATTATGGTTGCATTTTCTCACAAGATTAAACACTTTTACAAGTTTAACATGTTGGTGATAAACTACTAAATACCCAACTTTACGAGTTGAAAAGGAGCACCTGAACACAGCATTAGCTCTAACTGAGCTTCAACCCTTATTCACCTCAAGCCCAGTTCAATCTGACTGACACATGAGAAGCCTGTGTAAAGGGGGCGGGACTGAGTTCTTCATACAGAAATTATCGATCGTTTATATCCTTCTATATATAACTGCACGCTGAAACAATACAAGAAGCAGAAATGGAGAGATACTGATTGGCTGCAGTCAGCGGATGACAATAGAGTGCCGCAGGGGTGACATTTTTCGTGGAGGTTGGCGTCGCCCTGGTTCCCTCAACAAGAAGCCAATAGGGTTTTTAAGTGGGGTAATTACCGATGTATTTTATGTCATAGAAAACATTAAAACTTTTTAAAGTATTTCACTTTGGAAAGACGGTCTTGTCATAAAACCAGGCTGAATACTTTAGAAACTGGTGCTACATGACCTGAGAAAACAGTGAAAGAAAAAGACGTAGTAATACTCCCACTGTACTTCCTGTTCACAAACTCTTGCTATTACAGCTAAACAGGGCACTACAATGTTTTACAATGCTACTATGTTTCAAAAACATTTTAGGCGAGAAATAGGCAGTGCAATAACCTAACCCGTCTCTTGATCTGCTTCTTTACTTTTTGTTTTCATGGTGGCAGCATGGGTGGTGGGCAGTGGCGGACAGTTGCAGGCAAAAAGAAAATGAGGAAGTACAGCCCGTAGTTCAAGAAACAGTCTGGGAGAGCCAGAAAAACTCTGCCGGATGATGCGTTTAGCATTATCTGTGTCATCAGGGGAACATTTGCTGGGGGAGTGGAAGGTTATCTAGGCACTTGTTAGATGGAGGGAAGTTTACAACAGTTCATTTACACATACTACCCATACAAAGCTGGTTGAATTTGTACAAGTATCCATACAAGCTTGAGACCACAGACCACAGACCTTATTTCAGGCATCTAATGAAAAATCAATTAAAAAAACCCACTGACTTAAAGATGAGGGAAGGGGTAGTGCTGAAATGTTAACTCATATCTAGATTTTAGGACTCATTTCTGCACCACTCTACAACAGAGGGCAATAGTGAGAAAGTGTATTGTCCACATGTTTACAGATATTTTTGAAGACTGATGCTTTGCCCGTCTGTTAAAACCACAAAACCTTTGTTTTACAAAATATCTGTGTCCACACTAGAATGGTAAGACGACTCCAAATACACGCCCTCGTAAGCTGTCTCCCACCTTCCCTCTTTGCAATGGTAATAAAGTGCAAAAGCTAACGTTACCTTTTTCAAAACACCTACTGAATATCTTATCACTGTTTACTCCTGTTTGATATAATGAAAAAGGAGCTCACTCAAAGGTAAGACTGAGGGAAGTTTTCCTTTCACTACTAATCCACAAAATTATTTCTGTATACATGTTGCCAGGGTCTAAGTCTGCACCTGTTGATGTGGTTTATGCTGTTTATGCTTTGAGTCCTGCCAATACCATTTCCTGTCACACCTACTTTTTGCTGCAGAGTTTAAGTAATTCCCTTCTTTACTCATTCACTACTTCCTAAAAATTAGTCACTCAAAAGTTTACTCATTAGTGAGCAGTACATTGAGATTTTAGACAATTAGTATCATCATCATTTTTCATCACTGACAGCTGTAGAGTCACACAGCTGTAATTTCTGCATCTACAAAATGTGAAGCATTGCATTGTGGGATTGCTAGCAAGAAGTAGTGTACATGCCATGGACACTACGGGCCTGTTCCATTTCTACCCCTGAAATCTTCCACTTGGTGTTGAGTGCCCTCGTTCGCAAGATAACCCTTGATGAGGGAAGTGAGAAATATTAGAGTAGAGAGCTTTCCCTAAGAAATGGGACACCACTTCATGCAAATCGGTGTGGCCAACGTGCAGGCATACGCCACGCGTAGTAGCGACGCAATGAAAATGCCGGCTCCAGCGCTTGTGTTGTGGCGTCTGCTATGTTTATTCTTCTCTGTCTGATGAATCAACGGAGAAGAAATGCTGACAACAGGAGGAGCCTAAGAGTTCAGGTCAGTCGATTTGTTTAAATATTTTGACGCTGTGTTCAACGGAGTTACTTATGAATTTACGCTAGTCCAACCATCTGTTGTTTGGATAGCCTACATTCCAATTGTACAGTAACAAATTGTTTCCAAAACTTGCCGAAGTTGCTAACTTCGCAAGGTGTTCTGGGAAATTTCATCTTCCACTTGGTTGAAGTGTGGGTGAGGCTTTCTTGGAATCTAGGGCGGGTTTTAAGTGTTGGAAACCACTTCCACTACCTCAATTCTGCTTTGGGACACCACTAGCCTACACGTGAACGCGCACAACCAAGTGCAAGTGGGTATTTCTAGGGGTAGTGTGGGTATTGGGACAGGCACTACTTCAGTGGTGGAATGTGACGAAGTACATTTACTCAAGTACTGTACTTAAAGTCCCTTTGAATGGGAATTAGAGCGTCTTTAGCTTCTGTACTGTGACATACTTCCTTTCCTTTTTGTCTGCGTTTCTTTTCCACTGTAGTTTATTTTCATTGTGTTTATTTCATTTTGGGGTTTTTTTCTTGGATTACGTTAAGTAAACCAATTTGCTTTTCTTCTCAAGTTTTTTTATTTATTTATTTATTTTTCATTTTTTAATGGTACTAGGAGGGAGCTATCATCCTTCTCTTTTTTGTATGATCCAATGTATTTCTTCTGTGCTCAACCTCTTATATTTGCTGCTGCAGAGATCAAAATACTCCACACCTATCAATAAAGTTTGTTTTAATTTGATAAACGTTATTTATATTATATGTGCTTTAACACTGTTGTCATGTCAACATGTAAAGTGTGAAGTGAAATTCATATGTTCATCATCCACCATCTGTGCACACGTCAATCTGTCACACAAACACAAACAACGTAAACACACAGTCGCAGACAGCACGTGTCTTCACTCACTCACACACATCTGCACGCACACCTGCATACATGTACATATGCACATGCTAAAATGTCACAGGTATACATCATACACACATCTGAGCACACATATGAAAGCACAGATGCCAAGTAAAAACATATTCACACACACAAACGCTCACACACTCCTGCAGCGAAGGCATTGCAGTGCAGATGTGTGTGTTGAATGCACAGGATGCGACGCCACACATGAGTGGTTGTCACGGTGTTTGGATGACAGATGTAGTACTCTGGTCTAGGCTCGGTTCCAGACGCACACACACATACACACACACGCACACACACAACTAAAGCCACTCTTCATTTATCAATAATTGGTTTTTAATTCCATTTGGCAGCCAGCAGCGCGAGCAGCAGAACAACGACAATAATTAGTCCATCAGAGAAAAAGAAGAAGAAGAGATGGGAGGCGAAGTTTCAGGGACCGTCTCAAAAGTGACAGAAATCCACCTGACCACTGATCGCATGAAAAGACTCATTCTTTGCAGTAAGATCATTTTTGTTGACAGTTCACAGCAGGATAATAATAAGAGAACAAATGACATGATTAAATCGAACTGGGGATGGTTACATGGAGGTTACACTGAGGTAGTGATGTCATCAAGCTGCAATTTCTAACTTCAATACAGTAACTTGAACAAAAATTGACTTAAGAGGCATACAGTTTCAGAATTTTAACTAGGCTATAACAAAACAACAATAACTTTTTCTTTTCTTGGTTGGTTGCAGAGACCAGCAGAGTGACTGCAGCAAACATCAACAATAAGAACGAACAAGATAATACAGCTAGTACGGGTGTATCGATACTGTGGAAAATGAGTATTCCTTCAGGAGGACGGTGTTCACTTACTTTAAGATTGTACAGTCAAACCCTGTTTCATTTTTCCTAAAGCTAGCCACGTGTGTGTGTTGACTAAACGTAACCACGTGCGTTTGTTGCTGAAAGAAAAGAAGACGTCAATTCAACGTCACATAACGTTGAAGCAAACTACACAAAACGTTATCTCTCCTGCACAGTGAAACGCTACCCCGGAGCTTTGAATCTTATCTGGGGTCAGTGATGACTGATAAGTTTTATAATATAACAAATGGTAAGTGTCGTTTAACAAGCGACTCTTGGCATGCAACATCCTACACCAAGACTGAATTTGTGTCAACTGTTGTGATCCAACATTTTGGAGGGACTGAATATGACATGGGCAAATACGTATTTGGTGGAGAAAACATGGCCTTTACTCCTTTGTCTTGAAATTTGAAATCCACCCTAGCCACAGACACGGACGAAAGACCTTGAACATATTAAATATCTTGTTTCAGTTTCAAATATTCCCAACACATAATCCTGAGAACTATTTCTTAAGTCCAAACAAACTGAAGAACATCTCCATCTTTCTGACCTAATGATGAGCTCCTCACGGCCTGTCGTTTATGGTGACATCACATAATCAGTGTAAAACCTTTAATCCTCCACAGTGATGATTCCAGATTGTTCCTCTGCTCTGGCCTCAGTTCATCACATTTCATTCATATTAACTCCATAGATTTAATTCTAATTAATTTCATTAGTAAAATTAGAGCTACGGAACATGGCTCTGACTGGCGCGACCTTTGACCTTTTGATTTGCACAACAGCAGATTGCAGACAACCCTTGGCCAGCGGGATGTGACCTTATTTAGAAATTAATCACACACACTGCACACACACACACACACACACACACACACACACACACACACACACACACACACACACACACACACAAAGTTCCACAGAGCAGACAAAATTAAAAAAACATAAGATTTTTTATTTTATTTTTGGCAATGTGGATGTTAAAACATTTTTTAACCTCAGCTGCTGACAGCATGAACAAATGTCAACACTCAGCGATGAACCACAGAACTGTCGAAACCACCACACTTCCAGGGTGATCACTGAGACAGAGGCAAGAAGACATTTAGTCCAATCCATTAACAACCATCTTTAGTAAAACCATTTACACTGACAAATTGAATTAAAACATAGGGAGTGATTAACTGTTCGCTGTTGAAAGTGGTCGCAGTAGAGATCACTGATCCTGTGCATTCTTCTTAAAATAGCCAAAATATGGAAAGAAATAAAAGTATGAAAAATCTTACAAACTGCAATGCATCGAATTTAGTGTCTCAGTTTCTGACACTCACATTGTAAATTAACAGTACGCAGTTGCTGTCTTTCTTTATGTATTTGCAATTAGGAATGTCACGAGAGCTGATGCTTCGGTACCAAGTCGATGCCAAAATTCTAAAACATAATGATACTAATTTTTCTCCAGTGCCATGGGTACCAGAGATGTAATTCTTCCGGACCTGACGGGGCAGCATCTATGCCCACAAGTGTTCTAGTCTGTCGTTAAATGCCAAGAGAAAAACGCCTGCCAGCACAGGACAACAACACAAGAAAAAGACGACAAATGCAGCTGCAGCAACTTGACTCAAAGCCTGGCATATTTACACTACACTACAAACTCCAGCAGCGTGACGAGGTGCTGTGTGTCTATCATGCACTTAGCCCGGGACGTTTTATGTATTTGACCAAGTTACTGTAACGTCCAGTGGCAGAGAGGAGGAGGAGGAGAACAAATAGCCTACCACAAAGACAAACCACCACATCTTACATGTACATGTGCTAAATAACAACAATGAGGGAGAACTATGTCAATATACTGTAGGTTATAAATATGGATCATCAGGGATTAATTTAAAAATAACAATTCACAAAAGGAGTGTATGTTTTAGTACATGGGATTTATCTGTTTATTTTTGTTTTACTTTAAAATACAACAGCGGCAGCCTGTGTTTTCACTCAAGCATTGCATTTTTTTGTCTTCTGGCTCTATTCAGTCCCTCCAGGATTTTGTGGCAAAAAAACCTTGAATTTGCAGCCAATTTTGTCAAAAAAAAAATTGATAAAAATTGCTGAATTTTTATATTATATTTTTGCGGGAAATTGTAGCAAATGACAGAAATTGCGACTAATGACAAAAGGAGAAAAAAAGTGTGAATTTTTTTAACTATGACCTCTACAAAATAAGTCATGTAATCACTTGCTATAATAATCATACTGAATATTACAAAAATAGCTGCAAATGATTTTTATTTTTCTCTTCTTTAGTTTTATTTAATTAGTTTCAAAACATGGACTCCAATAATGTTGCAAAAAATCCTGAGTGAATATTGTAGCTCTCAAACCAGACCATGTGACTGTAAAACAACATGTAAGCTACATCTTCTGTAAACATAACATTTTAATACATTCAACACATATTGTATGCATTTAAACAGTGCAAATTCTTATGTCAATACAGAGCATTTCTCCATACTGCAATGCCATTAGCGCGATTTGATGACGCGTTTGATGACGTTTCAAATGACGTATCATGCGTGCCGACTTCCGGTCAGCTGGAAAATGGTGAAAAATCGCGGGACTATTGAAAAATCGCAAGACCCCGCAAATATTGCGGACTTACTGTGAATTTCTGCAGGGACTGTTGATATGAGTATGAACACCCACCTGAGGGCGATGAAAATAACCCTGAAAAACAGGGAGCCCACTCAGCTGGAATCACTGAGTATTTGTGGCAGCAACATTTGCTACTTTATGCATCCCGACAGCCTCCCATTGGACACCTTGCTGGTTGACATCGAGCAAAAGATCAAGTCCAAAAAGAGAGAAGCAGTGGCTGGACTGGGACGAGGACGAGGGTGTGGCAGAGGACGAGGCTGAGGTGGCCCAAGGAGATGATCACCAGGCTGTATGTTTGCTGGCCAACACCCAACTGTTTGTACAGGATGTTTGTTCTTTTTTCTTTTCTGCGACAAATATTTTGTGAATTTCCATGTGTTTTTTGGTTCCATTTTGTTCGTCCTCATAAAGAGGATTAAAAAAAAAAAAAAAAGAAAAAGTATGAAGACTTGTGGAATATCACTGGCACTGGTCAACTACTAAATTTCTGGCGTTGTGATTTGCTTATATGTAATACGTTCACTGTATTTTATACAGTTATGTCTATTATTTTGAAACACTTTGATCAACTGCTAATAACGCTTTTGGATTTACTGTGGAATGACCTTAAAGTGAATTAATAGTAGATATTATACTGACTGCACACTCTTTAAATTCTGTGTTTGGCAGCATATTTATTAACCTGTTCAGCTTCTGATAACAACACATAAGATACCCTACAGCAGTAACATAGTAGAAAGGACAAGAAAGTCCACGTTGGGTGGGAGAGAAAGTTGATAGAGGGGTCAAATGGTAATGTAGTGCCGCACACCAATACCGTCATATATGGTATACCTCAGTGAAATTTCAAGAAGGTATGATAAACAGATACTACCTACACCGTCTATACGTCTCAAGTGAACATCTGCATTTATTAGTATCCTCATTGTAAAATGACATGTATACATTTATTTATCTATTTTCATTTTATTTTGGCTAGTTTGGAACGGCAGGATTCCTTCTCTTTTTACAAAATGACCGATTAGCAACGGCTTTAACCCTCAACTGCTTGTGCAGGTTATAGACAGTTATATATTGTTTTTTTGATTACATTTTTGTCCAAAAAATAACTTGTTTCCAGTGAGATCAGTCTCAGAACTTTGAACACATTTCTGTTTGTTTTGTTTTGTAGACTAAACTCCTGACTCAGATTATAAATTTGATCGTATGTTGCTGAGCTTAAACCTCACCTGGCCAGACAGATTTACACAGGGGAGGAATGTTAGTGTGTGTGTGTGTGTGTGTGTGTGTGTGTGTGTGTGTGTGTGTGTGTCAGGGAGTCCTTTTATAGACGCGGGCCAGATGTTCATGGTGAACACCTCCCTCCCTCCCTCCCTCCCTCATTTTTCTCTCTCTCTGTCTCGCTGCTCTTCCGTTATCTCAGTCCTCTATCCACTCTCCTTTCTGTCCTTTTTCATTTTGCATTCATTTCATTTATAAATCCTTAAATACGACAGAAACAAAATTAGAAACATATGAAACAGCAAAAAACAAGCACATAAAATCTGACTATAAAAGTTAATCACGACAATATAACCAAACTATCTATCTATCTATCTATCTATCTATCTATCTATCTATCTCCTTTCCCTCCCAGTTTCGGGGTCCAGCACCCCACACACAGCTTCCTCCACAGCAGCAAGTTGAACAGCTGCACCTGCAGTCTGACAAAGGTGGAGGTTGTTTGGGTTTCTGTGTGTGTGTGTGTGTGTGTGTGTGTGTGTGTGTGTGTGTGTGTGTGTGTGTGTGTGTGTGTGTGTGTGCTGCCATCACGGCAACATCACAACACTTGAAATGGAGTAAATAGGCTGCATGTCATCAGAAAACTGAAACTCGTGTTGGATGTGATCCATACAAAATGAAGAAAAGCGATTTTTATCATTGATTTGCTTGGTGTGGACACGATTGTTGTTACGAATGACCTCGTTCTCCTCACTGGCTAAAGCCGGCCGATGACACTGGCGATTACAAGAGGCTTGGGGACTATAGTTATTTTGTGTGCAGTTGGGTCCACGACTGAAACATCTGCCGTCTTGTTTGTAGCCAACTGTGCTTGAGTGTAACCAACTTTTATATTTCAAATGCTCACATTACTGGCTAACGTTATCTAATAGGTCAACCATTCCCGAAGTTCTGGTGAAAAAATTTCACAAGTTTGAGTTGTGGCTAAAAACACTGAAAAGTTGTCACAGCACATTGTAGTTGCATCTAGCTCAAGGCATGTTTAGGACAACACTTTAACCTAACGTTTGACACAAGATGGGGAATTATGATTTTTTTTTTTTTTTTTTTTTTTTTTTAACTTTACTTCTCCCCTTTACTTCCTACTATTTTCAGGACATAATGTGCCCCTTGTTTTTTCCCCAGTTTGATGAATTGGAACAGACATATACAAATCACAAGCATTTGTGCAGTGTTGGTAGTCTTTGCCTCCAGTTGCCTGCCCTCCACCTGGACAGTGCACCAATGAATGACGTCATATAAAAAGAACCTATTTAATAAAAGTCTTATCAATTAAATAAATATCTATTCTAAAACACAGCAATGTCAACACTCTGAAGTGCTGCTAACTTCCCGAGAGGCTGAGGCTAGAGGCTAAAGTACGGTTATAATAAAGTTAAATAAAGTACTGTTATAAAAAAGTTAAATATTGTTTTAATAAAATAAATCACAACAGAACCACTGGTGCTTTTATTCTGAAGCACCTGGCTGATCTCGGGCCCAAAGTGTTGATGTGTTTACTGTGAACTTGAAGCTTCAGGTCAACAGTTAGACGTTAGCAGTTAGCAAAAAGTTAAACTGTTACCGCGGCTCTGTTAAACATGAGGACTGATTCACAGTGACATGGAAACAAACTAACAGTTTCTGGTTCATAAATTAATCATATTGCATATTGCACTGGTGCTCCATGGTCGCAGAATGTGACTAAATACTTTCAGTCTGGAGCCCTGCAGGTACAAAAACACACATCTCGCCTTCTCACACCATCATTGAACTCATTAAGTTAAACTGTTATTGCAGTGCTGTTAAACATGATGATTATTCACTGTAACCTGGAAACATACTAACAGCTCTCTAATTCATATCTTAACAACATTTTCAAGTCGCACTGGTGCTCCATGGTCACAAAATGAAACTCCAGTCTGGAGCACATATCAACTGCTCGCACTATCATCTACTTTTGTGTGTGTGCATCTTTGAGAGGGAGAGAGACATAGTACCTGACTGGGGTAACTTACATTGACAAAATAATCACTATGTAATCAGCCTTTTCGTCATTTTGTTAGTCATATTGAGACTACATGTTTCTCACTTTTCAGGATTCAACAGCTACCCTTTCTTTTTTTCTTTTAATTGGCATAACTACACATCATGAATAATCAGTAGCCTTGAGCAGTGAGTGAACTGTGTGTCCGATACTGTGATATACTGTGAGTTGTGGCTTTAAGGCGGAAATATAATGAAATGTAAACCTGCAGGTTTTAGGATAATCCATTTCCCATACAGTCAGCTGGTGAGAAAATATGCTCAGCTATCCAATCCCTCTCTCCCTCCCTCTCTCCCTCTCTCCCTCTCTCTCTCTCTCTCACACTCACACTCACACACACACGCACACGCACACTCACACACACTCACACACACACGCACACGCACGCACATTAGAGTGGTGAGTTGAAGCAGCTGCTTTGGGCTGAGAGAGAGACACATATAGATGTAATCATAGAGAGATGAAGAAAGAGTTGGTCATCCTCCTCCATTGTGAGAAATATTTCTACCCAAGTTGAACTTTCTTTCCACCATGACTTCATTCAGCCTGAAATTTGAAACGTTTATTGACTTCATGTGTGAAGGACAAACTTGAAATAAGTTCAGGACTTGGCTGAAATTCAAATGACCAACCACAAACTTTTTCTTCACTGTTTCTATGCACGGGTCAATTAAAATATACTGACATTAGAAAACACAACCAAGCACAAAGCTGTTTTCAACTTCTCTGACTAGCCTACATATTACCAGGAACTACATTTTGGAGGTTTTCTTTTCACAACAGGGTTTCCTAAACATTGATCTATTTGTGGTAGCCCACCACAATATCACTATCCCTACCACATACTGATTTGGAATATATATACTGTTCGGTTTAGTAGTAGTAGTAGTAGTAGTAGTAGTAGTAGTAGTTTAATAGTGCCATCCTCTTGGAGTACAGAGCATACTGGGCACAGACGGAGCCGCAGAACTTTATTGCCCACTGCGCTATGTTCACAGACCCGCAAAAACATTTTAATTGAGAAAGGGATGATCACTAAGGAACACACACACACAAAGAGTTGAATAAAAGTTTGATTGTCCAGCTGACGTGTCTAAATTCCCAGAACCATACAGTAACAAACTCACTTGGTGAAATATCAGCATGCAGATGCAGCTACCAGGTTTGTTACATAAACACTGCTGGAGTCTCCGAAACATTGCCGTCTAGTGTTAGCAATCATTTTTGTTAGCATTGTGGCTGTATTTGTAGTGGGGGCTACAGTTTTTCCTCTGTAATGTTAACGGACTGCACTTGTATAGCACTTTTTGAGGCTTTCGACCACTCAAAGCACTTTAATACTGCGGCGCATTCACTCATTCACACATACAATCGCACACTGGTGGCCAAGGCTACCATACAAGATGCCACCTGCTACTCACTCATATACTGATGTAACAGCCAATTTGTGGTACATTATCCGGCCAAGGCTAGCAGATTTGAGGAGCCAGGGATCGAAATGCTGATCTTACGATTAGTGGACGAACCTCTCTAACCCTGAGCCAGAGCCGCCACAATGTGCCTTTAGCCAGAAACCTTGATTGAAAGGTCGAAGTGGGCACACTTTATCAGCTACAGCTAGCTAGCCAAATGAAGACATACTTCACCAAAGAACAATATAATTTGTATAATATTCACATCCTTATGCTCTCTATGGTCCCAGTTTTCCATAAAATAACGTTAAAGGGATAGTTAGACATTTTGGCAAATTCGCCTATTTCCATAACCCCTATAGTCATATGAGTAGGTACATTACCTTTAATTGTCAGTTCCTGCTGTTCTGAGATCAGTGGGGCAGAGCTGCCTGCTGCTCAGCGCACAAAATGGAGGTGAATGGTACAGCCCCCTCTCTCCCTCAAAACTAATCAAATATACCATCAAATGACTCCAAAACGCTCTAGTGGAAAACACATGGCTTGCGCATTCCCCACGCTATGAAATAATAATGTATAATTAAGTAACATTACAACACATGAAGCAAATACTCGGAACTACTTTCGTGAGTAAACCAGTGGGCGGAGTGACACTGTGCGTACCTGAGACAGTGCCGTAGTTATTACTTGCAGCCTTGCATTTGCGGTATCGTCAGCCGGACACAGCAGAAAGTTTGAGAAAAGTTTACAGATTGCTGTTGTAAATCATGGTTTACACATGTATCGTAACAGGTTGCGGTAACAAGCCGAAGAGGTGGAGCAGAGTGAAGTTTCACGTAGTACCAACCAAAAATACGGACAGGATGAAACAATGGCTATATGTGCTGAACATCGACCCCAACACGCCTGTGGAAATGGTCCAGAAAATGTTTGTTTGCTGCTGCCATTTTTTACCAGACGACTACAGTGAAACGATGGAGCGCAGAAGCTCAGGAATGAGTCAAACGCTTTTCTTGAAAGATACTGCCATACCATCTGTCGGCATCACAAAACAAGCAGACGTGGGAAGTGATCGTTGTGTATTTTGCTCAGCAATCTCTCTGCTGTAACGTTACCTCCATGTTGAGTAACATTAGCCTATAACCCAAGCATGGTAAATAAGGCTAAAATGCAAATGTTGTTGTGGTTATGTTATGGATAAGTGCTTTCCCAGAGCATGTAGTGAAGTGACTGGCATTACTTCTCATTGTTGGGAATAAACAGACTGCTAGGGAACATTTTGGGAACTGCTAGGGAACATGTTGTTGTTCCCTCAGGAGTTGTGGTGATTTATGAGTGTGGATTTAGCATGTTCTCTCCGTGTTCCGATGATTATTTTGAGGCGTAATCTCGTCCCATCCGACCATCAACATATGTAGGCTATGTAACATACAGTCACTGGCCACTTTGTTAGGTACACTTGTGTAATCTAATTCAAACCACTAGAATGACAATACCATGATTTTTTCCCGAAGCTTATAAATTTTCGGTTATTGTTGACATCGTCTAGAAAGTGGTGATTCTACTTTGTTTATTATTGAGGTCATAGTGAATGGTGGTGGTGTATTGGGGTGGCCTCCTAATTTTGTCTAATTGAGGGGGGCAAAATATTAGTAACACTTTTAAATATATTGCACTCCAGTACACCAACACCACCCACTACGACCTCAATAATAAAGTAGAATAATCACTTTTCTGACAATGTCAAGAAAAACTAAATATGTAAAAGCTTTGCAAACGTAGAATGTGTGGCAGAGCTGTTGTATTGGATTGTATTAGATTGCACAGGTGTACCTAATAAAGTGACCAGTATGCCCCACATTTACACCACCAATCCATGGCGCTCTGGGTCTCCCCTCAGCCCCTGGTTGCTCGGCATGACAGGAGTAACTGCACTAAACATACACTGTTTGAAATCACTACGCCCAGCAAGTACTGTATGTCTGGAATGTAGTTCCGGCTGTGCATTTGACTTCAAAACAACTCTGCCTCGTAATATTACATTATTATTTCATAGCTTGGTGAATGTGTAAGCTACAAGTTGTCCACAAGAGCGTTTTGTGTTTTTGGAGTCATTTGATGGTGTATTTGATTAGTTTTGAGGGAGAGAGGGGGCTGTACCGTTCACCTCCATTTTGTGCGCTGAGCAGCAGGCAGCTCTGCCCTACCAATCTCAGAACAACAGGCACTGATAATTAAAGGTGACGTACCTACTCATATGACTATTGGGATTACGGCAATAAGCAAATTTGCCTATTACTGTACCTTTAAGGATATCGGAGCACCTTAAAAATAAAAGCAAATCAGTGCAAACAAATTTTGAAGGAGGCCAAACAAACAACAGAAAAGAAAAAAAAAGGTTATTCGGTGTCCAAAAAAATTTTTTTAAAAATTCCTGTCCATCCTGTCTTGTAGGGAGGAATCACGTGAGGTTTCATGATATGACACTATGACAATACTTTAGTCACCATACAATATTATTGCAATTTTAAATGTTGGAATATGCATGTATTGGGATAAAATATATTGCTATACATTGCAATTTATTAACCTTTTTCAACTGTTAATTATCTATTTTATCTAATAAAATTAAGTTTTCAGTCTTTTCATCTCACCTCAGCCATTTTTTGCAGCAGCAAAATGTATCTATTGGACTGAAAAATATTATATATTAAAAGATTATATCATTCTAGTAGGCTGCCTAAAGTTTAATTTGTTTTTGGAATAGAAATAATTTGTATAATTAAAAAAAAAGTCATACTTGGCACTGTGTGATGACACAATATTGCCACACAAAAATATTGTAATAATACGCTGTAACGAGAGAAAGGTATAAAGATGGATGGTGAGGAAGAAAGGGATACAGGCAGTCAACTTAAGGACAGACAGATGAAAACAAAGAAAGACAGACAGACAGATGTCAGGAGGGTGAGACACAGCCCTCAGCCATGAGTTGAACAAATTTCCCACATCCTTAAATATTTACCCGGTCGCCAGGACAACAGACATTCTTCCTATCCCAGTATTTTGACGTTTGGGTTTCCCCGTCTGGAGAGCGTTGCTATGATGAATGAGGGTATCAGATTAAAATCTGACCACTGGTGACGTTACGTTTTTGTCTTTCTTCTCAGTCTGAAGCAGGTGTGTGAAAGAGCATTACAATCTTAAAGAAACACTGAATGGTTAAGGGTTCTGCCTGGTGTCTAAGCTGCTGTTATTTTATTTTCAGTTAACAGTTACTTTATCCTCTTGTTTTTGTCTTTTCTTGTTTCCTTACGTCAGTTTGAATTGTATAAATGAAAATAATAACAATAATAATAATGAAAATAATATTCTGTTTGAGGTACAGTGGAACATGCTCTCATGTTCAGCCATCGTTCAGTGTTCTGTTGTCACGCTCTTCCGCAACAGGAGGGGTTGTTGATGACTTGTGGGAGGAGCTGTTGGTGACGCCGCACATGCGACCGTCTGGCGGATAAACAGGAAACAGCTGACAGCAGGAATGAGCAGCTAGTACTAGTAGCAAGAGGGAAACACAAACCTGAAAGACACTGTAAAAATGAGCAACTGAGAAGACAAGGAATTGTGCGCCCTCCTTGTCATCGCAAATAAAGAGGCCATAAACCGTCAGATGTTGGGGACGGTGAAGGACAGGCCAACTTATCGCCGAAGGACTGACTGGCCACAGCTTCCCTCGGAGTACGTCACTGTTTACGTCACACGCTGAGCTACACGTTTTGTTACCTGCTCACGCCCCCCACTGCCCCGAAAAGGGTTCATTCTGTATAAACAAAAGTAGGTAAGTAAGTAGGACTGATTGGGCTTTCCTGCAAATTTGCACAATTCCTATTTAAAAGGGGCTAAAGTCACCGACATGGAGAACCTGTTTCAGCCCACCAAACTCATTTCCTCCTTTGTCAAAATTGGATCCAGAATATAGATCAAAATGCGCAACCGTAAACTCTTCCATCGGCGCCAGCATTTTCGTGCAGTTTACAAGCTGCTACATTTCTGTGAACAACATCTTCTTTCAGTTTCCAGCAGATCGTCTTAATTTGTTTTTGGACACGGTAGTGCTGTTTCACAAGATGTGTAACAGCACCCCCTGGAGCATCTCATCAATGGCTGGGAAACATTCTGTCATAAACGACAGAAAATCTCGTCAATGGCTGGGGGTAGTGTTAAAGGAAAACTTGGAAAACTTAAGGGGAGAGACATAACTAATGCAGATGCTCAATATATTTTGTGTTAACTTATTATTTTAGTAAGTAGCTGTGTAATAAGTGAGATTATGTACAGCAAGTGAGTCATTATTGTGAAATGAACACCATTTGGGCAATATTTCTCAATAATGACCCACTTGCTGTACATTATCCCTTCCTTACAACAAATGTTTGGTGTGTCATATTATACGAAATTAAAAGATTGTAACTAAACAAGTGTTAATTGAAATATTAGTCTATTTCCATTGTTAAGGAAATAGACTACAAAATATGATGATAAAATTTACTGCAGAATTTGTGTCAAACTTTTAGATATAAAACAAACTTTCTAAAATGAGAGAGCAATGGAGTGTGTGAGTTCTTGTCTTTGAGCTTTCAGTTACACAATGTATGCACAAGAGAGTGCTTGAATTTCTCTCAAGTAATCTCAGGTGTGTGTGTGTTTGTGTGTGTGTGTGTGTGTGTGTGTGTGTGTGTGTGTGTGTGTGTGTGTGTGTGTGTGTGTGTGTGTTACTCTCATTAGCAGCCTGTTGATAAGGCAGGTGAGTGATCTGTGGTGGAGTCTCAGCTCAGCCCTTCAGTCAGCTCCATTACAGCATTAATAACTTTATCAGCATATGAGCATACTGTCTAATTAAAGAAACAGTTGGACCTGAGCTCTGTGGTCCTCTGACAGAACAAAACACACTGAGGGAGACTTGTTAAAGAGTCTTTGTTAACAGATATACTGAACACAAGCTACGTTTACTTAGGGCTTAATGCTCAAGTGTAATTTTTTCCTAAATCCGATCTTTCTGCCTAGACTGTTCACATGCATGGTTGAAGTGACCCACATCTGATAGTGTGAATATATCTTTGCTCTGAAACACCACACATGAAACCAGTAATGTCACACAGGTGCGTTGGAGCAACAAAAAACATCCCATTTGTGAGACATGCATTTGGGGACAAAATGTACATTAAAGAAGGGCAAACATCATAAGTTGAGGATGAGGGTGAGAAGATGAACGCAAAGGTGTAGCTATAGCTCTATTAGCAGCTATTGCTGGTAGATCTGTGAAGAGAGAGCTATGAGTCAGGGCTGGTGGGGCCACAGCAGTTCCTCCAAAACTTTAAAAGGTCCACAGCTGCATTTTGATACCTCTGTCAGCACTTATCGACAACACTGTCGCTGCATTTAGGCAAGCTGTCCCTGTCAAAGCGTCTGGCTGTTGGCTCTATTGGCTGGTGACTGGGGCCTTTAATAGTTTAAACGGACGCTCTGATATTGTATGGTGAGTGATCTGCACCTGTGCAGTGAAGCATGATGGGGAGAAACCATGGATGTATGGCAACGCAGAATATATACTAAGCCAATACATTACCGGCCGATAATGAGACATTTTTATAATTATGCATTATTCTGATACCAATAAATAGCGCCAATACTACAAAGCCAGACTGCTTTCATTGATTTAACAAGGGCAGCATCTACACATCTGACACAGTGGGTGGCGGTACATGTACCTTTAAACTTGGTTTGCGAGCTGCCAATAAACACAGAGAAGAAGAACAACAACAACTGCAGCACGCTGTCTAGAGGGCAAAACATGTCACTGTTTGGACGTCTTTCACAGATCCAGAGGAAGACAACAGGATTGCACAGACTGTCTGATATCCAACTGCCCAACACACCGCCAGATCAACAAATTTCCTGCAGCTGTTAAACAGGTTAGACACAGCACTAAAGGACCTTCTCCAGAGTGTTAGCACAAGCATATTAGCAGCAGCAGCTTACATCCAACACCAAACTTTCAAAAAGCTTGATTATGTTGCTAAACTTAATGTAACCGCTAGCTATGTGATGCTACAAGTAGTGATTATTTGCATCATCATCTGATGACCCAGTCAGGAGCACGTCTCTGTCTGGCTACATGTTTCTTTGACAATACCCCAGAAATGGCAGGTATGGAAGAGTCAGAACTGTTCTTTGTTTTTGTTGTGTTAGCAATAGTGATGTTGGCCTTTCTTACCCTCAGGTGTACATAAACTAAAGGTTATACACTTCTTTTTAAGAAACAAAAATGGGAAATTATCAGTTATCGTATCAGTTATCTGCCATGAGAAGCAGGTCATTATCACTTATCGGTATCAGTTGAAAAAATCTGCATGGCTGCATCCTACTTGTGATGTAAATGCAGTCTTAGAGAATGAGGGAGGACACACTACTAGATAACAGTGGTCAAATAAAACTTCATCATCACAGCGGAATGAAACTTAAATGACTGACTATAAGACAGATGTCACACATGAGTTGATTTGATGTATTTATTGTTGTTTTAAAGCTTTGAATCCAAATTTTATTCTTAATTGATAGTTACTAAAATGCGCCAAATGTACATAAACATTCTCTTGTGACATCAGCATAAGGCAGGGCTATCCTCTATTTTTGGTAGCTGTTGAGTAACTGGCCACCATGAATGAGTGAATCCAGTGAATGCTCATGTTACAGTAAGAAGGAAAATAATAAAGTAATATAAAGGCTGTGTGTTGGAAGTATGGTGTCTACATTGCTTAATGCTGAGGTTGAGCAGCCTGGTTTGCGCCCTCTGATGGAATAAAAACCTAAAACCAGTCCGGAAACTCATTGTCTCGTGTTTCTGTGAGGTGTTTGGATAATTCCCAGATATTCTCTGGCTTTCATAAAGAAGTAATTAACTCTAATATGATATTCAAGAAAATCCATAGCGAGATGTAACCCAGTTGTGAAAATGATTTACAAATACTTTTTAAAAATGGTTACCATGCAAGCAATCAAATTCTGAACTGTACTCCCAGTACTACACAATTGAACTTTAATTACATATTAGTGTATAATAATAGCACTGAAGGAAACTGAATGCAACAAGATGGTAATGGGACAGAAGGGAAACAAGCCCAGGTTAGTGAGTAGTACAATGAAAGAGCTGTGTGGAATACATTAGCTGCTTTTCTTTTCAAACAGCCCATCTCCTTTCTCTGCTCTCTCTTCAGGTAGATAAATGTCAGGGCATTTTGTAAAATGTGCCTGAGTAGAGAGAACCAATGTTTTCCATTCCATGTAAAAAGAAAGCAAGAAAGAAATATCAAATTTAAAGAGTACCCTGCTGCCTATCATGTGGAGGCAGTGCAGGTGAAACATGAATTCCTTCCAGCCACGACTGGCACCATCGGGAAGCTCCCAAAGTATTACTGTGAATAATCACCATTTCCTTTGTTTTCAAATTAAAGTAAAAGTTTATATTTCTTTCAGTAAGCATAAAGGAAAATGTGAAAAGGGTATCTTAAAAGTATCATACTTTGTATGTTTTAAATGGGTGCTTTCAGACCTAGAGTTGTCTTGCTTTGGTCCGAATCAGCGACTACTTTCGGTACAGGGCTTGACGCTAACTTTTCTCCCAAGGAGCACATGTGCTCCTATGTTGAAAAAGTAAGGAGCGCACAAAGAACTTTAGGGGCACAATGTAAATTGATCAAATAATGTGTTTTCCGTAATAAACATGACACAAATAGACATTTACAAGCAAAATTATTTCATGAATTTGTATACAAAATGTACAGAAAGGTAAAATCATCAAGTTTTGAAAAAGTATTGCAATTTAATTTTGTCTTTAATGTTATTATCTTATATATATCATATTTGCAATATGATTATCTTATATAATGTTATTACTATACTAAAACATTCTCCAGGCCCTCTGAAACTCTGCAGGACTTATTTCCACCTGGCCCAGCAGCGGTAGTTTGGAGAACGGTCCCTCACTGCGGGGAGAGCGGAAAGGGCTTCCCTGGAGGTCCGCCGCTTAACCCGGTCCATCTCCCCCGCCACACTGACTTATTTCCAGCCTGCCGACAGTGGGACTTATATTCATTGTGCCGACAGTGGCTTGGAAAACCGCTCATAACCGTGTCACACAGGGAAGAGGGAAGGCTGCTGGAGTTCCTCCAACATTTGC